>PVIU01009163.1:0-26287 GCA_004026605.1 Ondatra zibethicus
TAGTCTATTTGGATGCACAACTTCCTAGGCCAGGATGGAGGGGGGAGGGCCTTGGACTTACCACAGGGCAGGGTACCATGCCCTCTTTTAAGGAAGCAGGGGGAGGGTGGAGGGGTGGGGGGAGCGGGGGGGGGACTGGGAGAAGGGGAGGAAATGTAAATTTTTTTTGAATGAAAAAAATAAAAGAATATGAAAAAAAAAAGAAAAACGTCACGTGAGATGGGAAATACACAGGGAGCATTTCTGGATCCTGTATAGTAGTACTGTGTTGATTTTGAATTTTTTTTCTAAAAAGCAAAGGACATCTGCTAAGAGATGTGGGATTGAAAGAGAGACTGATGAAATAAACCAGTCTATATACTTTAGGAATGCCTTAACTTTAAAAAAGTCAAAAAAATGTATTTGTTAAATGGAAATCAAAAAATGCTTTGGAGGGCAGGTTTTGCTTTTTGTTCCCACAGGAGGTGAGAGAAAGTGGATTCCTTCAGGAATAATATGGATCTGTCTTGATCAAGGGATACTTCCTTCAGGTCCTTGATAAAACTTTGAGATAATAGTCAATTCCTGAGAAGATCAGCGGTATCCTTGTTGATAGATATTACCTGTCAAGTTTCAGGAGGTCTCCCTTGATCAAACCAGATCCATATATCAGAGGCATAAATAAAGCAACAAATGCCAATTAATGCTCATTGCCCTGTGGACCTTAGTGGACATAGTCTATGGGTGTGGCTAGAGGTTTCAATATCTGGGATGAGGTCATCTCTTTTTAAAAATTTTCTTTCTTGCCAGGCAGTGGTGGCGCACGCCTTTAATCCTGGGAGGCAGAGGCAGGCGGATCTCTGTGAGTTCGAGACCAGCCTGGTCTACAGAGCTAGTTCCAGGACAGGCTCCAAAGCCACGGAGAAACCCTGTCTCGGAAAAAAACAAACAAAAAAAAATTCTTTCTTTCTATTCGTTTGGTGGCTGTAGAAAGATTTATTGAAGATACTACAAGAGGCAGTAGACTGGGATACATCAAGAGCACTAACCAGCTGAGATCATCTCTGATTAAGGATGCAGTCATCTCTAATTCAGAAATGAAGTTACCTCCCAAGGTAAATTCTAGGCTGGGATGATGTCATCTGAGGTGACCGTGATCTCTAGTAGTGAGCTCCTGGAGAAAGGTGAGATCATCTGGAATATGAACCTAGTGTATCCTAACTGCTTGTTCACTATAGTGGATGTGGCTCTTAGTATCTGCCATGTGAGGTTGAAGTACTTCTTTTTAAAAGGTTTGGACTTTACAATTGTAAAGGAGTGAAAGTACTAAGACCAGTGGCAATAAGACCAACAATGGCTATAATAGTGTGTGTAGCTGCCCTTGCAGATTGTGTATGTGTGTGTATACAGTGCGCTAAACAACTTTCCATCACTGCACACAAAAAACAAAAACTACCAGAGAAAAATCAACTTGAGAAAGAAATGTGGTTTAGAATGCTTGTGGCTCTTGCAAAGTACCAGAGTTCTGCTCCCAAAATTACATCAAGTGGCTTAAAACTGCCTGTAATTCCAGTTGCAGGGGATTTGACACGCTCTTTAGGCCTCTGAGGGCACAAGCATGCATGTGTGTATAGTAAACACATGTAAACATATACACATACACATAAATATGAGGGAACATCGCCCATGAATGAAACTGTGTGAGATTTCTGAGACCTTGAGAAAATTTTGAGGAAACAAGTCTTGTAATCCCTGTTCCTCCATAACATGATCTTGGAATGTGCATTCATGCCCTTCCCAAGTGTAATAATAGGAGTTTTACTTTAGATTACCCATCATGTTACCCATTATTACTCATAATGATGTTTCTAAGCACAGGTTGTCCTGGTTGTATGCTACTTGAACTAATGTGGACTTGCAGTTACTGCATTTTGCTCTTAGGGCCTCACTTGACCCTCAAGAATACCCTGGGAATATAAATTGTCTGATTCTCTGAATAAAGATAGCTATTGCAAGAGACTTAAGTTCACCTCATTTTTAGACCCCACTCTCCCAGTTTCATGCCACCAACAAGAAGTAACATAAATAAAAACACACACACACAATAAATCTTAGAAATAAAGAAAGAAAATGTGCAGAATTTTTTTTAATTGGTGTAAATCAGGTCAGGCGGTGGTGTCATACATCTTTGACCTAAGCACTTGGGAGGCAGAGGCAGACATACCTCAGACTTTGAGGCCATCCTGGTCTACTGAGCAAGTTCCAGGACACCCAGGGCTACACAGAGCAATGCTGTCTCTGTGGGTGGGGGGAGGATTGGTATAAGTCAGTCATAAGGCAAGACTTTTAAGATTATCTGGGGCAAGATAAAGGCTCAGTTGTGGATCTATTGCTGGGCAGAAACTGATGATATCATGTGAGAAAAACTATTTTCAATAAAAGGAAATAATACCCCAATGCTTCCAAAGACATGTCAACTATATTCCACTACTGGTTTCTGTTTCTTTGCACTTGAAACACTAAATTATCTGTGATAAATACATCTAGAGGATAGTTTATATAAATACTTCATCTTTCTCATTATCTACAGCATTTGGCATCAATTTTGCAGTGTCATCCCACTAAGTGAGCTTGCCCTCAGAATTTAGCCCATAGGGAATTAGCTGTAAAGAAAGTAGATGCTTGGAAAGTACTTACCTAAGATGCTTTTCCTCTGTCGAGGACATGTAAAAGCTTGCTTTTGATGCCTGGATAAAGTCTCCTCAATTTATCCAAGTTTTAGCATCTAAAAAGCAGCTGGCCACAGATGCATCAGTGAATCTGGCTAAGGTAGTCACACACATCCTACAAGAGCAGTAAGCTTCCTGCTAACAGATTCATAAGAACAAACACCTTTTTTTTTTTGTATGTGTATGGGGGGCGGGAATGTGTTTTGAGTTTGTTTTGAGATAGGGTTTCTCTGTGTAGCCCTGTCATGGAACTTGCTCTATAGATGAAGCTGGCCTCAAACTCAAGAGACCCACCTGTCTCTGCCTCCCAAGAACTGGGATTAAAGGAATGGGCCACCACTGCCCAGCATGGTTTTTGTTTTAAGATTTGTTTATGAGTGTTTTGCCTATATGGATTGTACACCACATGGATGCCTGGCGCCTGTGAAGGTTAGAAGAGGGTACCGAATCCCAGCCACTGGGCGAGCAATAAGCATTCTTACACAATGTTGGAAATATGTATGCCACCACCACCAGGCTAAGAATACTTTAAGTCCCTATGACCTTAGGGTACATTTGCACTAAAGATTCTTATAGTTACAACACGGCATTTTTAAGTTTGTGGCTGTTGCAAATTCTTGCAGAATGAAATGACTTCTTAACTTTAAAGTTAAGAGAGCTAACTGAATTGATTTCCCTTCCTCCTTCCTGATACTTTTAAATGACAAACCAGAGGCTGAAGAGATGGCTCAGTGGTTTAGATAAAAGCTCATAAATGAACAAATAAAACCAAAACTGTTCCTTAGAGATGGCAGTGAGTATGTCCATTATAGTCTTAGTCTCTGAAAGAAGTCAGCTGTAGAGCAAAACAAAACAAAATCCAACTCAGGTTTTCTTGGAATCTATGGTACACACATCTTGCAAATTCAAATTACAAAAAACTCACCATTGTACAAGTTATATTCTCTAACATCTGTGAGTTGTGTATTATGTAACATTTCATTGTTTAGGGAAC
This sequence comes from Ondatra zibethicus, assembly GCA_004026605.1. NCBI lineage: Eukaryota > Metazoa > Chordata > Mammalia > Rodentia > Cricetidae > Ondatra > Ondatra zibethicus. Next base: position 3,703 of record PVIU01009163.1, read on the forward strand.
TTGCTTAATCCAGAAGGCAAACAACTCAAAACAGCTCCAGAAGTTCCTCAAAAACCCCAGATTTACTAGGCTCCTCCTTCCCAATAGTAGATATGCTAAACTGCAAAGACTCTGAGACCAAGGAACTGCGTGGAAGAGGTTTACAACAACTGAGTCTCTTAGAAGGTACTCTCCAACCAACCCACTGAACTTTTGTCACCCATGCTGAGATTGGCTTTGGTAATACAGCTGTTTCCTGTAAGTAGTCACAATAAAATTTATTAGTTCATCAAACTAGACTTTGATATCTGGACTTCAGTCATGGACTCCCTATCTGGGATGAGTAGGAGTGTTTTCTAACTCCAGTTTTGTCATACAATATAAAGCTCACACATAGCATACATACACTAAATAAAATGTAAAATATAAACCCAGACAAATTATATACATGCAAATAGCAAGAAAGAGGGGTTGATGAGATGGCTTGGAAGGCAAAGGTACTTATTGCTAAGGCTGATAACTTGATGACTTAATCCCAGGATCCACGCAATGAAGAGAACTGACACTTGAAAGTGTCCTCTTCTGTATGTAGGTACAAACCAAGCACACATATACAAAAACAAAGATGCAACAAAAATTTGAAGATAATAAACTGAGACCTAATTGTACAATTATTACTAACAATACCCGAAAGAAAAGCTTTCCTGTAGACATATACCAACAGTAGAATCTATGAACATCTAACAGTGCTTTAAGGGGGGGGGTTCCTCTGTGTTGCTGTGGTTGCCCTGGAACTAGCTCTGTAGACCAAGCTAGCCTTGAATTTACAGAGATATGCCTGTATCTGCCTGGGATTAAAGGTGTGTACCACCACTGCCAGCCACCTAACAATGTAATTCCCTTTTTAAAAAAGACTTATTTATTTTGTGTATATAAGTGCTCTATCTGCATATACACTTTTATGACAGAAAATGGCATCAGATCCCACCATGTGGTTGCTGAGAATTGAACTCGGGACCTCTGGAAGAGTAGCCAGTGCTTTTAATCTCTGACCCATCTCTCCAGCACCCAAATAGCATAATTCTACAGAAAATTGATTTAATTTAGAACTTTAAAATTTTTTTAAAGATGTGTTCTTATTTTAAGTGAATTGCTGTTTTGCCTACATGTATTTCTTTGTGAAGGTGCAACTGCAGTTACAGACAGTTGTGAGCCGCCATGTGGGTGCAGAGAATTGAACATGTGTTCTCTGGAAGAACAGCCAGTGCTCTTAAAACCTGCTGAACTATCTCTCCCACCCATAACTTAAGAAATAAATTTACAAATTAAGTATAGATTTATATATATTTATTAATGAAAATAATTTGAAAAGCAACAATCAAAAAATGTATACTCCTTCCAAGTATAAATGAAGACATTCACAAACTAATTAATCCCGTATTGGGCCACAAAGAAAAACTTAACATCATACACATGTGTGGTGGTGCAAACTTGCAACGCCTGCACTTGAAAGGTGGAGGCAGAAAAATCAGTAGTTCAAGGTCATCCTTCGCTACAACAGGAGTCTGAAGCCAGACCAGGCTACAGGAGACCTGTCTCAGAAAAGCAAAAAACAAGCAAGCAAATTAAAAAAAAAAAAAAGCATCATTCAAATCATATTTTCTGAAAATAATGCATTGTAGGTAAAAAGCAACAAGAGTTAACTTTTAAAAGTAATATGTCAGCAGGGCAGGGCACATGCCTTTAATCCCAGCACTTGGGAACTTGGGAGCCAGTTTGAGGCCAGCCTGGTTTACAGAGTGAGTACCAGGAGAAGCCCTGTCACCAAAAATAAAAGAAAAAAACCAAAAAAGTAATATGCATATATTACTTTTTTTAGATATTTTATTTAGATATTTTAGATATTTACAACATAACTACCTAAAATATCCTTGGGTTAACAAGAAAATCATAAAAATTTAGGAAACAGATAAATAACAATGAAAATATAACCAACAAAGTTATGAAATATATCTAAAGGAATAGAGAAAATAACGTTTTTAAAATACTCTGAAAACTAAGGTATTTTGATTATACAATACAGCTTAAACAAAAAGATGAATATATTAAACAATGAAATATATGATCAAAGATACTTAACAAACCTTGAAGCTGATTTTTGCATATATTATACATGTAAAACTATAGCAAAACTGACCAAAATAAAAACTAAGAAGAAGCAAAATTTAAACAAGATGGTACTTTATAATAATCAGAATGGCCCAAATCAGGAAGGTTGTAAAACACTAACAAAGTGAAAATTCACACAGAAATTATGAAAAGCAATACAGCAGTAGGTAAAATATGGACACACACTAAAGAACTAAGTGTACAGCAATATGTGCAGGTCTTAAAATAAAAGTGAGAAAATAAGCTATTGGAGGTATTACACCCTATACATTAGCAGTTTTCAGACATTTGACCTCATAACCATAAATGATTATTAGAAATTAATGAAGGCCCCCTTTAATGCCTGTCCTTTACATGTATAGACATTGTGCCTACATGTTAAGTCTGTCTATGATGTGCATGCCTGATGCCTACAGAGGCCAAAGAGCATCAGATCCCTTGGAATTTGAGTTGTAATTGTGGGCTGTCAATTGGGTGCTGGGAATCTAGTCCCAGTCTGTGGAAGAGCGGTCAGCACTCATAACTGCTGAGTCATAACTTTGGCTCCCCACCAAGGCAATTTTTAATGACTGCATTAAATAATATTTAATACTTTAGAAATCAGAGCCGAAAACTTTATCTACAAGATTCACTAGCCATAAAATCATGCCATACGTTTATACTCTGTAAAACTGTACTGTACACTGGTAATGAGAAAATGATTACATCACAGTGCTCCAAGATCTTCACAAAGGACAATCTCAAACTCAGAGATCTACCTGCTTCTGCCTCTGGTCCATTTTATTTTTTCAGATTTGTTTTATTTATATCAATGTTTTCCTTGCATGTATATGCCTGTACACTACATGAAAGCCCAAAGACATCAGGAAAGGGCATCAGATCCCCTGGAACTGGAATTAGGGACGATTGTGAGCCACCTACTTCTCCAGTCCTGCTTTTATTTTCTCAATGCAATAGGGAGTAAGGCGAGAGGGAGGAGGTACTAAAACCTGTTAAGAACAGAAATAAAGCAATAAAATATTCACATTTATAAGAATACTACAGGTACTGGCAAGATAGCTCATTGGGAAAAAAGCCTTGATTCCCAGATGCCACATAAAAGGTGGAGAAAGTTGACTCCTGAAAGTTGTTCACTGACCTCTGAACCAAAGAAAACATTTTTTTTTTTTTAACGAAATAACAGTACAAAGCCTTTTACAACTTTTAGGCAACTCACCGAGTTGTGATTAATTCCATGCAGGACAACTCTACCTACTTTTATGACTGCTGAACATCACTACTATTAGAAAAAAACACCTGCAGGTCTTATTTGACCTAAAGGTCTCTTCTTATTTGATCAAATGCTTTTTCAAAAAGTTTTTCTTCTTTTATTTCCATTATTCTAAAGTCCTTTCATTTGAATATAGATACATATAACATTTTTCCAAAGGACAATCAGTAAATATATGATCATTGGTTGAATGGTTATTGCTCTTCCAGAAAACCTGTGTTTACTTCTCAGTACCAATGCCAGAAGGTTCAAAGCCTCCTATAACTCCAAGATCTAATAACAACCACACACACACACAAATTTTAAAAAAGAGAGTAAATAAATACACAGCTTGTTGAACATGTCCTCCTAGGCAGGTTATACACAAGATTTCTTCTTCACTATCTTATAACCTTCCACACAATGCCTAGATTGTTCCCTTTGAGGCTGGTATGATCCCTTACTTTGGCTCCTGAGTTTCTTATACACAGAGGTCTTTTCTTCACTCTGGTTGTATCTGCACTCTATTTCTATAAATACTCTTGGCTTTTCCATTCAATTTCTAATCTTGCTTTGAACAATGTATCTTTCCCAAAATCTGTGTTTTTATTAAGATCTTACAATTGTCTTTGAGCTTTGCTGAAATTGTTATATGATGGTCCTTAAAAAAGAATGAAGTCAGTTCAGCCAATACCACTGAATCCCAGTATCAGTTAAGCTTTGTTATTATTTTAACTAAATTACTAGTTTCCTGACAAAATAATGTGATGAGATCATATTATAATAAACATTTATTTGGTAAGTCATCTTACTGACTCAAAATCAAACAATTTACTTCAGCAACAGAAAGTACAATTTCAATCAATCTCCCCCATCAAAATCCTGCTCCATAAATGAAGTCCAAATCCCATGAATTACATAACTAAAGAGGTTGGGGGAGACACTAAACTTCCACAGGAAGACTGTATAAACTTGCCAACAGTTAAGTACATATAAGACAATATTCAAAGACCATACTCAAAAGTACAACCCAGTCCCAAAAACTACCTGAAAAACCTATATTTAATAGGAAATTTGTACTTAATAAATCTCAGAAAATTAGCATTTCAAGTATGTAACAATACTAGTTATATTATATAAACTTATAAAATCCAAAGCCAGCAGGCAAGTTACCAGAATGGATGTAAAAGTTTTTAAAAGCTATTTAGCTCTGCTTTAAAACAAACATTCTGCACTGGAATCTTCGGAATTTTCTAGTATCTTGAATATCCCCGTTTTCTCTTTAATCGGTCTTGAGGCCTTCATTTGATCTAAGAGAGAAATATTAGGACACATACATTTTTAAAGACATAAGAAAAATTTTTAAAAATCATAAGAAATCTCTAATATGATGCTGAAACACAAGTCCTCACTCCAAAACATAAAAATCCATAGAAATGTGGGATATTGGTGGTTTTACCAATAGAGCTCCCTGTAACACTGTCTTTATTACAGCTCCAAACAGCACAGAGGAAACAATATGAAGCCTCATATTTGCTAGTCCAAATTTATACATACAAAGCTATATTTAAAAAAACACTTATTTGGTTATTTTCTCAATTGTTTTTAAATTTTATTTTTACTTTACTTTCAGTGGTGTTTTGCCTGCATGTGTCTGTGTAAGAGTGTCAAATCCTGGAGTTACAGATAGGTGTTAGCTGCCATGTGGGTGCTGGGAACTGAACTTGCGTCCTCTAAGTCCTGTGCCATCTCTCCAGCCCCATCAGCAATGTTTTAAAAGACAATCGTGCTCAGTTTGAAAGCTGACAAATAGGGCTGGAGAAATGCTTAGCTCTTGCAGAGTTTTAGCACATGCATGTCACTTCACAATCATCCATAACTCCAATTCCAAGATATGACGCCCTTTTCTGACCTCTGCAGGAACCAGGGATGTACCTGCTACAGACATACAAGCAGGCAAAACACTCAAACACAAAATTAAAAAAAAAAAACCAAAAACTTTTTTTTTAAATCAGCGAAGGAAAATACCATGAAAAACTACTTTCACCTTAGAACCGGAACAAATGCATCATGTCTCACAGAATTGTTTAGCACTAATTTAACAAAAATATTTTTCATAGTGAGCTCTGTATGTATGCTACACACACAAACACCCCTCAATATATGTATCTCTGTATGTACAAACCTGAGAACAAAGTCAGGAGGATGCCAGGTGTCCTCTCTATCGTTCTTCCCTTTATTCCCGAGACAAGGTCTATCACTGAACCTGAAACTAGTGGGAATCCAACAAGCCTGAAAAATTCTGTCTCCATCCTCCCCCCGACCTCTCATAATGAAGGCTACAGGCACATGTATGCTGTGGGAAATGCACTTGTATACTATAAAGATTTGTCACTCATATTGGTTAAATAAAATGCTGATTGGCCAGAGCCAGGCAGGAAGTATAAGCAAGGCAGACTAGGAGAATTCTGGGAAGAGGAAAGGCTCAGACGCAGTAACCAGCCAGACGCAGAGGAAGCATAAGAATGCTGCACCGAGGGAAGGTACAAGCCACATGGCTAAACATAGATAAGAACTATGGGTTGATTTAAGTTTTAAGAGATAGTCAATAATAAGCCTAAGCTAATAGGCCAAACAGTTTATAATTAATATAGGTCTCTCTGTGTTTCACTGGAACTGAACAGCTACAGGACCAGGCGAACAGAAACTTCTGTCTAAACATGTGCTGTCATGCCCAGATTTTCATAGGCTCTGGGTATTGGAACTCAGGTCCCCATTCTTTAACAGCAAGTGTTCTTACCTGCAAAGCCATCTCCCTAGCCTCAGTCTGAGTATTCGTGTAGGCAGAATCACCCATTTCAATCTGTGGTAGAGGTAAGAGCCACTTTGCTCTCTGATCTTTAGCTTGAACCCTAGTATCTGTCTCTGGGTTTTTATTATTCATGCTACAAAAACCTTTCAGGCTAGAGAGATGGCTCAGTGGTTAAGTATGTTCTTCCAGGACCCTGGCTCAATTCCCAACACTCACATGGTGAGTGTAAATCCAGTTCCAGGGAATCCAAGACCATTTTCTGCCCTTTGTAGGTATCAAGCATCCAAGTAGTGCACAGAAACACACGTAGGAAAAATATATATACAAGTAAAATAAAATATTTAAAGATCTTTATTGTGAGAGGGGACAGATCAGTTTAATATGTAGAAGTATTCATGGTTATAATTTCAAGACAGATGTTTGATTTTTAAGTCTCTAACAAAAGAGAAACAGCAAGGAACAGGACTTACTAAATGTTAATGTGGGAAATCTGAACAGAGACAGAGAGAGAGAATAGGCAGAGTCGAAGGAGACTGGTGTGGGAAGTCCTTCTGTATGTGTTGCTTTTATTGGTTAATGAATAAAGAAACTGCTTTTGGACCTACAAGGGGGGCAGAATAGAGGTAGGTGGGGGAAAACTAAACAGAATGCTGGGAGAAAGAAGGTGGGGTCAAGAGATGCTATGTAGCTGCCACTGGGAACAGGCAAGCCAGAACCTTGCTGGTAAGCCACAGCCATGTGGCAATACACAAATTAATAGAAACGGGTTAAATTGAGATGTAAGAGCTAGTCAATAAGAAGCTATAGCTAATAGGCCCAGCAGTGATTTAATTAATACAATTTCTGTGTGATTACTTTGGGAATCTGGGCAGCCAGGAACAAACAAGTGGCCTCCCTACAACAGGAGAGGCCATGTAGTCGCCCAAGGAGTAACATGCCGTACTGGTAAACCACAGCCTCAAGGCAATACACAGATTAATAGAAAAGGGTTGTTTAAGATGTAAGAGCTAGCTAGAAATACACCTGAGCCATTGGCCAAACAGTGTTGTAAATAATGTAGTTTCTGTGTGATTATTTGGGTCTGGGAAGCTGGGAAATGAAAGCACAGTCTCTGTCTATGTTGTGGAAATTATGGCTGAATGTACTACACAAAGGCTTCATTACACTATTTTCTGTATGTTTTAAAGTTTTCATTACGAAAAAGGCCAATACTCACCTATAAGATCACTTCGATCTAATAACAATTCTAGGTCTTCATCACTAATGACCTTCTCTCTTGATCCTTTTACTTCCCTATAAAAACAACATCCAAGCATTATCAGACCATACTCAGAACTATGCAGTACATTTTTCTAAATTAAGAAATGTTGGAGGAGCTGGAGAAATGGGTCAGAGGTTAAGAGTACTGACTGATCTTCCAGAGGTCCTAAGTTCAATTCCCAGCAACCACATGGTAGCTCATATCATACACGCAAGTAGAACACTTATCTACATGATAAATAAATAAATCTTAAAAAGGGTAGGGGGTGGAGCAAGAAATGTTACAGACTAAACAGGTAACTTAGGGGTTAAGAACACTGATTGGTCTTCCAGAGGACCTGAGTGCCATTCCCAGCACCCACCATGTGGCTCTTAACTGTCAACATTTAACTCTAGTTCCAGGGGATCCAATGCCCTCTTCTTGCTTCTGTAGGCACCAGGCATACACATAGTGCAGATATACATACAAGAAAAACATCCATATAGATAAAATAAAAATTAAAAGTTAAAAAATTTTGGGGAAACAAAATGACACAGTGGGTGAAGGTGCTTGCCACCAAACCTGATGACCTGAGCTCAATCCCCAAGACCCACATTGCGGAAGGAGGCCCCTTTCTCTCCTTACCTATACACCTATCTATATATATTATAAAATTTAGAGAAACTTTACCTTTCATAATCTCTAGATTTTAATAACTCCATTAATTCCTTAGGATCTAAGAAATTCTTAGATTGACTTAACCCAGACTGACCACCTTTGAAATGATCTGGAGAGGGAAATAAAATCAAAACAAACAAATCAACAAATTCATACTATAAATTTCTTTGAAAGGTACAATCTATTACAAACCAGGAACGAGGCTTGAAAGAAAATTTAACATTTACTAATTTATGTTTTGTGCCACTTCATTCATGGGCTGATAACTTTTAAAATATTTTTTTTTCAGACTGTCATGAAAGAAGAACAATGAAAACCCCTTAGTTCTTGCTGGAAGTATAAAATTGTTTGGAAATTTAGAAAAGGTTTGATATTTACTAACAGATAAACAGTACCTCTATAGAAACAACACTGATTCAAACAGCTTATTCATAATAAACACAATCTTGGAAATACTTCAAATGTCCATCAACAAGTAAATGAACTACTGAGTTTAACAAAATTGCTCTAATATATAACATATAGATGAATCTCAAAATATGTTAAACAAAAACAGAAAAACACAGCTGAACAGTGGAAAACTATTTTGTCACACTGTGACCAAAAACCAAAACAGCATGTGTCAGAGAAGCACAGGGAATGACTGAAAAGGATACAATGAACTTTCTGGAGTTGTACGTTTGTCACAATCATAAATTGCATACTTAACATTCATGTATTTTACTGTATTTATATACTACATGTCAATAAGTCTGTATTTTTATATTCCTTAATATTTTAAAATTAGTATCTTCAAATACTGCAAACAGACTTAAGAATACATAATCATAGATAAAACTTATGTAAACTAAAACTAGGTTCAACATTTAAAGAAATTATAATTTTATCAAATTTCTTAACAAACACAGGTTAAAAATTTGTGAAAGACAAGGCTCATTTTACTCACTCTGAAATTTTTAACTACAACTTAAATTTTCTACCAAGTCAAATTAATTTTATCTCAAATCTAACCTGCTTTTCCATCAAAACCAGGTATGAGGGCCAACAAGTTTGATGATCTGTATTAAATGCCTGAAAGCCATGTAAAGAAGGTAGGAGGACAGAAACAATTCTAAAATTATCCTCTGACCACTACACCTGTGAGTGCATACACCCATATACATACAACCATACATAAACACAAAATAATAAAGACTATAAAGTTAAAAAATAGCAATGAGCCAGACATCATAAAGTATGTGCAGGCAGAAGACTATTATAAAAAATTGAAATCCTAATTTCTTTAGGTAGCCACTGTGCTACTTAATAAAATTTTATGTTACATGAGTAAAAATAGAACTATCCTTGGCCAGACAGTGGTGGTGCACACCTTTAATCTTATCACTCGAGAGGCAGAGGCAGATACATATAGTGAGTTGCAGGACAGTCAGTCAAGGATACACAGAGAAACACTGTCTTGAAACACTCACAAAAAAGAAATCTTGGAAAACAAGACATGAAGCTCCTCACTCATTTTCCCCTTTCAAAGAATCTATTCTACATTAAATGGAATTTGATATTACTACTATGAAATACCATTGGCATCTAATATTTAGCATATTGAAAGTTCTTAAGTTTTAAACAAACTGGTAAACAAATATATTACCAGAAATATGCAAAGCATTATGTTAAGTTTTATATGACAGATCTGGGGACATTATACCAATGAACTCCCAAAGGTTCATTATCCTTGACCCTTTCGCTTAATAGTTATCTAATCCCTGAGTTTCTGTCTATGAACAGCAACTCAATGTATGCTGCTAGTAGCTCCAAAACCCCTCCTATCGCACATTTAAATCCTGTCTCATCAACCTGTATTAATTTCCTTTAGAAAGTAACAAAAATGGAAATTCTTAACACACAAAAACATCACTTACATGTAATGTAATGTTACCTGTAATAGCACTTACAGGGCTGGAGAGATGGCTTAAGTTTAGAGCACTGTCTACTTTTCAGGGGGCCTGGTTTCAATTCCCAGCACCTACATAGAGGCACACAACCATCTGTACCTTCAGGTTCAAGTGAGTCAATACCCTTGTCTGGTATCCCTAAGCACTAAGCTTGCAAATGGAGGACAGACATACATGCAGGCAATAAACTTATACACAAAAATAATAAAATTATTTTAAAAAAGTTAAAAACCATTTACTTTTATGGATGATAAGCTTCTCCAGTTTTCTCTTAGCAGCTGCTCTTTCCACAATTTTCTGATCAATAGTATTTGCAGTTACAAGGCGATATACAACAACTGGCTTTGTCTGACCAATCCTATGACATCTATCTTGGGCCTGGAGATCAGACTGGGGATTCTTAAAGTCGAAAAGAAAGGTACAGTTAGCAGAATCATGTTAAAATTAACTTAAACTTGTGGGGCAGTTGTAGTGCACACCTTTAACCACAGCACTATGGGAGCAGAGGAAGGTGGATCTCTGAGTTCAAGGCTAGCCTGAGTGAATTCCAGGACAGCCACAGATACAGAGAAATTGTCTCAAAAAAGTTTAAAAATAAAAACGTAAACTTACATGAAATCTTGGTAAAACATTCAAGTACGGTATCTGATAAGAAACTTTGGAGTGATTTTTAGATGCATTTTAAATTCCAAAATGCCTGCGTCAGTTACCACTCAGACAAAATCGATGTACAAATTTCAATGTTAATGTTCCCACAGGTTACAGAGAGATGGCTCAATGTGTAAAGCCTAACCACCTCAGTTTAATCTTCAGGTACAGTGGTATAGTATTTGTGTTTAAATGAATAAAGCTTGCCTGAAATCAGAAAGCAAAGCAGCCACACAAGTCAGCCTTTACAGGCCAGGGAGTGGCGGTGTATGCTTTTAATCCCAGGACTAGGAGGCAGAGCCAGAAGGATCTCTGTGAATTCGAGGTCACCCTGGACTACATAAGATTGAATCTGTCTAAAAGAGAAACAGAGCTCACTGTGTTGAACCCCAATATCTGTCTCTGGGATTTTATTATTCGTGCTACAGGATTCACATGGTGAACTAACTCCTGTATGTTGTCCTCTGGTAGCTACTTGTCTTTCCCTCTCTTACTTACACACACACACACACACACACACACACACACACACACACACACACACAGAATATGATACAAAATTAATTAATACTCTGAAAGTATTTTATTTTTATAGGTAGAAAACTTGATGAAAAATTCCTACCTGCAAATAGGCATTTAAATGCAATTGTAATATATGTAATAAAGGATAAAAACTTCAGAACAGAAATATAGTCAGCATATTGCTGTACTTCTTACCCAATCACTGTCATAAATGATAACCGTATCCGCCGCTGTCAAATTAATGCCTAAACCACCAGCTCGTGTACTCACTAAGAAAAGGAAAACATCTGGATCCATGTTGAAACTGTATATCTAAAAGCAAAGGGAAGATAAACATAAGCCATTAAAATAAAAAAAAAAACTTTAAAACTGACTGGGGTGGAAGGCATTAATTTTAAATACCACTGTCTTTTTCAACAGAACTAAGAAACAATTACAATAGCTAACCACTGCGTGTATAAACATTACTTTTCAAGCATTTATACTATGCATGATATTTTTATTTTGTTAAAGCTATATGTCATACTCAGTAACAAAAGAAGTAAAAACAGTTAAAAAGATGGCTTAGCCAGTAAACTACCTGCAAGATGATTTGAGTTCAGATCCCTGGCACCTATGAAAATACCAAGTGCCAGCCCTGGTCACTAATGACAGAGCCAGTGGGAGAAACTTAAATGGCAGAGACAGGCTGATCTCTGGAGCTCACCAGCCTGAGATCCTAGCTAATAAATGAGTTCTATGCTCAATGGAAGAGGACAGTTAATGTCTTTGTTGTTTTGGTGCCTATGTGCAAATCCACACAACCAACATATACATAAAACACAAACACACACAAATAATGGAAACAGTATAAGAAATGAGATGGATAGAAAGGTTGCTTCACTAGAAGCAGCACACTTTCTGGGTTTATGGTAATTTTGATTTCATTAGTGGTATGGAAAAAATTTTGCTCATGTTGCTCAAAAACAACATTACATACTTTATTTGCTTCATGATAAGTAACTCTTACCCTAAACCATGTAAAAGTCAACGAAGAATATATAATTTAAATGCATCAAGGACAGATAGTCATGCATGGTGGCTCACACTTATAATCACAGCAGTCTGAAGGCTAAGGCAAGAAGAGTGCTCCAATATGAGCCACACTCTAGTTCAAAGCTGGCCAGGACCAAACACTGCAATTATGTCACACAAACACTGCCCAGCAAAAAGGCTCCATGGGTAAAAGCTCTTGTCTCCAAACTTGCCAACATGAAGTCAATCCCTGTAACCCACATGACAGAAAACACAAAGAAATGCTTTAAAAATAGAGGTTGGAGATAGTGTAGTGAATAAGAAGGCTTATTTCTTTTCCAATGGCTGGGATTCAGTTCCCAGAGCTTGTATACCCTCTTCTAGGATTCACAGGCACCAAATCTTTAAAAAAAAAAAAACAAAAACAAACAAACAAAAACTAGTCAGGCATTACTGGCTCAAGCCTTTAATCCAAGCACTCAGGTGCCTGAGGCAGGTGACTCTCTGAGTTTTGAGGCCAGTCTGGTCTACAGAGTGAGTTTCAAGATAGCCAGGGCTACACATAGAAACTCTGTCTCAAAAACAAACAACAACAAAAATAAAATAAAGGAATGTTGAATAGATGCAATGGACTGATGTATCTCAAATGATGAAAAGAAGCAATGGGATGTTAATGGCAAGTTCTAGATAGAATAATAGTAGTCAACTAAGAAATTCTTCTAACTGCCACAAACTTAAAATTTTCATGCTAAAACTTGAAAAATGGGATAAAAATCAGAAAGCAATGCCTTATTATCCTAAATTTCTTACAGTAGTGCTTAAGTAGGACATTATTATATCTAGCCAGAAGACTACATATAGATATGAAACTCAAAACTAAAATCTGTTAGTACTTAATGAAAATGCTTATCTTTGATCCTACCACAGGGTTTTTAGTCATATTATTTCAAAGATGAAGACAGAAGTTACAAAGAGAACTTTGTATGTGTGAACTTACATTTTTTTCTCTTTCTGAATAAGACATAGACCCATCAAGTCTACTAAATGTGAAGTTTCTAAAATGACAATAATCCATCAAGATGTCCAACATGCTTGTCATTTGTGAAAAAACCAGCACCTGAAATTTAAATACATCTTAATATCTATACTGACTCATGAAAAACTAAGTGGTTAAAATTCTTATCAGAAATATCCAACCTTGTGACCTCTTTTTTTAAGTTCTGGCAGCATTCGATCCAAAACTAAGAACTTCCCAGAATTTGTTACCAATTCTTCATCAATCTTAAAAGTAGACAAGAAAAAAGGAAGAAAACTGTTACTATAATTACCAATCATTTGCCATTTTAATAATTCACTTCTTTTTTGAGACATGGTCACCTTGACTAGCCTCACTCTCAAAAATCCACCTGCCTCTCTCTCAAGTGGTAGGGGTATTGGGATTAAAGGCATGTGCTGTAACACCCAAGGGCCTTAATAGTTCAATTTTAATGACAAGTTACTATTTGATCTTTTTAAACTAAAAGTTACTTTCCAAGAAAAAAAAAAGGCTCTAAAGGTTAGGCTCAGTTATATAGAAGAAGCCTTGAGGCCAGTCTTGGTTAAAAAATAAAAATTAGAGGCAGAAGTGATGATAGCTCAGTGGCTGAGAAAACACATGAGCTTATAAACAATCTGATGAAGGCTAAAGAAACACTTCAGTAAGGATCAGCAAGTAAAAGCATTTCTAGCATTAGCCTGAGGATCTGCTGTTTGATCACTGGAATCCATGTAAAGGCAGAAGAGAACCCACAAAGCTGTCCTGACTTTCCACAGGTGTGCTGTGGTATATGTATAACACACATGTAGAGACTAATAGTAATAAATAATTTTTAAAGGAAATACTTTGTAGCTAGAGATCTACCTTAGCAATTAAAAGAATATTTACTACTCTTCCAGTTCCCAGCACTTGTCAGGTTGTTCATAACCACCTATAATTCCAGTTCCAGAGGTTCTAGTCTCTTCTGGCCTCCTCAAGCACATGTGCACAAAGCCACCCACAAACACACAGGCATACACAATATAAACATAAGCCAGGTAAGGTGGTACACACCTTGAATTCCAGCACAGACAAGCAAATACAAGCAACATAAATCTCTGGTGCATTTTAGGCCAGCCTACACTAGTACAGAGCAAGTTCCCTGGCTACAAAGTTAAAACCCTATCTCAAAAAAGGGGAAAAAAAAGGGGGGGGCTGGAGAGATGGCTCAGTGGTTAAGAGCACTGACTGCTCTTCCAGAGGACCCGGGTTCAATTCCCAGCACCCACATGGCAGCTCACAACTGTCTGAAGATCCAGTTACAGGGCATCTGACACCTTCACACCAATGCACATACAATAAAGTTAATAAACCATAAAAATATTTTTAAAAAAAGAAAAACAATAAATTAATGAAACGAAACAGCATAGTATTTAATCTATCAAAAAATGTTTTGTTTCAATATAAAAAATACAGAAAATAAAAACTAAATTATTAAATGATATTTACCTTAAACTCTTGTGTGACTGGGTCTATAGGGTATTCAATCATATATGGATGATTGCAGCACTTACGAAGCAGCATCATTATATTCTGCAGCTTCAGATTAACTTCAGATTCTATAGGGATATTAACATCCACAATACTCCTACCAAAAACATAGCATATAAGTATGACAAAGGTAAAAAAATACAATGTAAATACCTAAACTTTTCTTTAAACACTTACCTTTCTCTGTTTACATCTGGCTGTATCTGACTTATTAGTTTTTCTAATTCACTAGGGAATTCATCTGTTTCTCTGTAATTTATTAATTTTCTACTTCGCCGTTTTGGTCTTCCAGTAGGACTTAGCTCAACTGTTTCCTTCTAAAGAGAATACATAAAAAGCCACCTGTTTAAAACTGCTGAAGCTCTAAATATGAATAAAGTATATTTTTATGTACACCTGATAATCATGCACCCCACTGCAACTTTGACTATGGTGGATTTTATATGGAAATTTCAAATACTCTCAAATCCTCTTGGTTACTGACACCTCTTTAGAAAGGAAACACATAGTTGAAGGGAGTTCGCCTAGTCAATAAGCCTTTAGAAAAGTGACTCTCAAAGATTCTGTGGTTGCAAAATGAACTTCTAAGGGTGAGGGTTGGTAGAATATAGGAGGGTAACTTTGGTCAAAGTATATGATATACTTGAATGAAAATGTCCTTATAAAATTCATTACCACATATAATGAATATATGTCTCTCCAAGAACATTCTCTAGATGATGATTAGTCTGACTTTTTGTCATCAAACACAGGCTGCTGCACATATAGATATACACATTTTAAACAAATACTTCCAATGACCACAAAACAAACAAAACACAAATGATCACTTAAAGTGTAGGACTGTAGATTACATAAAGTACCTTCTACTTTGAGCCTATTTACTCACAAGGTCCTAAAAATAGGTGAGGAGACAAAAAACTGAAATCAGTCATGAAATTAAGTCACCTCATTTACAGTTACCTCACAAGAACCAAACATGTTTGCAATTGTGCGGTTCACAATAGCTGTATAGAAGATCTCCTGTTTTTTGGAAAGTGGTGCATAAACAACTACTTCTCGCTTAGGAGGGACTTCAAGAGCAACATCAGACTTCAGTCTTCTCAGTAAAAATGGAGTTAAAATCTAAAATTTAAATATAAACAAATAAGTGGGCATTAACTATTGTTGTTCCCCCCACCAGAACATTCAGCCTATATAAACCCTTTCTTTCTCTTGAATATCTCCTTGAGATTTCCTCTTCCTAAAGTATCTCCTTGAGATTTCCCCATACTAGACTAGCACTGATAACTTATAAGCACATATATACTCAAAGACACCATTACAAGTTTACACAAATAGTTGACTATGGTTCTCATGCCTTAAATCTAGCACTCCAGTGGCAGAAGCAGGTAGATTATGAGTCGGAGGCCAACCTGATTTACAGAAAAACCTTGTCTCAGGAAGGAGAAAAAAAAAGTTTACACAAATATATGTAGACAAAAAATAATTGCAACATATATGCCAGTAAGTTACTTGTAGCATACATTAGGAACCATTGTTGAGAAATGGGTATTAAAACATATAATTGAAAAATAACTATAAGAGATCCAGACATTTGAGTATCTTTGGTATGGTAATGAGATTAATCCCAGGTTTATATAAATTCCTTTCAACTCTGACTTTAAAAGATTTCTAATCCTCAAAAATTGTTATATATACAAAACCAACTAGTTTAATTTAAATAATTTTTTCCATTTAATTTGGCAGATATATAAATTCTTCCTGGAGAACAACTGCCTGTTTTTACAGAGCCTTATGTAATATACTGGGGAAATGGCTCAATGGTAGAACGCTTGTCTGGGACACACTACCAAAATAAAGGTGATAGGTGATCTAATTTAGACCAAAGAGTCGGTTTGTAAAGACAAGCCCTTTAAATCAGAAATCTCTTCTATGAAAACAGGAAACAGGAATAGATTTAAGTGCAGATATTTTAAACTAATTTACAATACAGGAAAAATATTGATATAAAAACTATATATAATTATAGAGGGGCAGGACAACCTGACATTAAAACACAATTAAAATCCAATGTGTCTGCCTAGCACTCAAGAAAAAAACAAGAAAAACTTATATACCATCCATCAAAACAAAGTCCCTGTCTATATAGTGAGGCCAGCCATGGCTACATAACAAGATCCTGTCTTTAAATAGAAGCAATAAAAGATAAAATATAATGTGCCAAATATTCACAGGAAAAACTTTAATCTCTTTTAAACCATAGTAAAAATAACTTCTGTAATGAAAAACTGTTTAATTCACAAAATATACCTAAACAAATGCATACACAGTTGACAGGTGAATGCAAGGACAAACAACACAATAAGCATAGACTGGTAAGGATGAGGACTTGGAAAGGATTATTTTTATTTTCTACTGTTTCAAATCTTTTTTTTAATAAGCATAAACAGAAAATTAATACGTTGAATAAAATTGTCAGAGCACAATCAAAATGCTTAAAAAGCCTATGAGATCTTTGAAAGACTGTCTAAAGTAAACATAGGTATGATGGATGGTAGAATGGAATAAGACTTTCAGGAAGCATGAAACACATATGGATCAGACAATAGTGATAAAAGGAAGTAAACCATATAATCACTATTGGAAAATATTGCATGAACTACAAGTTTTTATTGTCTAGCTGATAAATAAAATGGTAAACCAAAAAATGTAAATGAAGATATATTTAAAAGAAAAAAACAGTGAAATTTAGCTGAGTATTTGAGTTTCTGCCGTAAATCAATATGACAGGTCAAAGTAGGGGAAAGACAAATTTATGGTAACTCATTGTTCAAGTCTCTACTACAGGGGTTAAGACTCTAGAATTATTTTTTAAGTATGAAGTGAGCAGAATAAGGAGGTTCAGCACCTGGTGAAGCATATGTAAAACGTTCTGTTCTCGCTCTTTAGCTATAATATCTTCAGCAGTTTCAGAAAGGCTAGTGATGTCAAACCAAGACTCAAAGCTAGAAAAAAAAATGATTACAAGTTAACCTACCACATGAATTCAATTATACTTACATGATACATGTATATAGTTCCATATTTTTAATTTTTACTTATATATTTATAGGTGTGTGTGTGTGTGTGTGTTTTAGATGTATAGGGTCTCATTTAGCCCAGGCTGAACTCAAATTCACTATTTTGCCAAGTTTGACCATGAACTCCTGGTCTTCTTTAACTCCCCTGTCCCCAAATGTTGATATTTATTTTATTTTTGGTTTTTGGAGACAGGGTTTCTCTGTGTAAAACAGCCCTGGCTGTCCTGGACCTCACTTTGTAGACTAAGCTGGCCTCAAACTCATAGAGATCCATCTGTTTCTGCCTCCTGATTGCTGGGATTAAAAGTGTTCACCACCACACCCAGCTTCCAAATGCTGATATTACAGGCATATGCTACTATACACAGCATCAATTTCATATTGGCTTGTGTATTAGAGGCAATTTTTAAAATTCAATTAAAATCTGTATTCCATGAAGAGAAATGTTCTGAAATCTGAAAGTGGACTTTTTTTCTAAAAAAGATAATCATATACAAGTCAAATACAAATTATAGAATAAAAAGTTTCTTGTTCATTTGCTTTTGTCCTGCTAAGAATAGAAACCAGGGTTTCAAATATGCTAAGCAGAACTTTTTCACTGAGCTACATCTCCAGTCAAAGCACTTATTTTATAAAAACATTCATGAATAGTTATATAAGTGACAATGCTCTTTGTGGAAACCAAATCTGAATGGTCTCTGTACAGGTATAAATCTAACATACGGCTCTTGTTACATGTAAGAGTGGGTGTGATGCTAAGACTGGAACAGAGGACCTTCCATAACAACAACTTATATTCTAAGCCCTTGGGTTTTGGCTACATAGCTTTGGCTGGCTTTGAACTCTCAATTCTCCTTCCTCAAAATAGGAACTCTCAATCCTTCTTCCTCAGCAAAGGGATAGCAGGAATGCACTACCACATGTAGTCCAAAGTTTTTAAGTTCAATATAACTATAATATTAAGCTGAAAAAGAGATTGATTAGTTCTTCCACATGTTAAGAAGGGGGGAAATGGTTTAAGAAAGTAGATATTTATATAGTAGACCACATATTCTCAAATATAGACCACTCAATGTATAGTTTTAAAATTAAGATTTTCAATTAGCACCTTGAAACTCTAATTCATAAATCTCTTAAATTTATCCTTTAAAAAAATGTTTGCATAGTTACAATAAGAGCTTGGCATTACGTCAGAGTTGAACAATCAAACTTAAAATGCATTCTCAAGATAAAACAC
Source organism: Ondatra zibethicus (assembly GCA_004026605.1). NCBI lineage: Eukaryota > Metazoa > Chordata > Mammalia > Rodentia > Cricetidae > Ondatra > Ondatra zibethicus. Next base: position 22,849 of record PVIU01009163.1, read on the forward strand.
CAGATTTCTCATATTCAATTAGCTTTCCCTCACTAATGCCAACATAAATATAATTCAATTATTTTGTCTGGTGTGGGAAGTCCCTTGTATGTTGTGTGTTGCTTTTTTTTTAAGATCTATTTATTTATTATGTATACAACATTTTGCCTCCATGTATGCCTGCACGCCAGAGGAGGACACCAGATCTCATTACAGATGGTTGTGAGCCACCATGTGGTTGCTGGGAATTGAACTCAGGACCTCTGGAAGAACAGCCAGTCCTCTTAACCACTGAGCCATCTCTCCAGCCTGGTGTGTTGCTTTTTATTGGTTAATGAATAAAGAAATGCCTTGGCAGAATAGAGCTAGGCAGTTTCTGTGTGATTATTTTGAGTCTGGACATCCAGGAACAAGCAGCTTCCAACAAACAGCTTCCTACAACGTTTTGTCCTCAATCTTTTTGCTTTATTTCACAGTAGTTCTTCTTACTAATAGAATCTTTTTCAAGATAATATTATCTGGAAACTTTTGGAAAATATAATTTAAAATTCAAATATACAAACAAAAATATTAGGTTGAAACTGGGAATTTCAAAGTTTTTTCTGGGGCCAACTAGCCATATTTTTTAACAACTTCTACCCGGCTTCCTTATATGAAATAAAGAACACAACTAAATTCTTCATCTGACTTAGCTATCCTGTAAAATATCCATATGAAAGTATTTTAGAAACCTAAAGTATTATATTCTCATGAATATTAAAAAGCTTCTGCTTAACTATTATTTTTCTTAGGAAAAACATTTTAAGGTATTGTAAAATTATTTTTTGTGGAAGGGTTGTACACATGTGCCACAACACAGGAAGGGAGACAGAAAAGCAAACATGCAAAAGTCACTGACTGCCTGGTGCAGGCTTTCAGAACTGAACTCAGGCCTTCAGATTTAGTGGCCTTCACTTGCTGAGCCATCTTCACAGTCCCTTAAGGGATTGTTTTGTTTCCCTTTAATCAACCTGAATGTTTTAAATCTTTATCTTCTCTCATATATATTCTGTCAAAAGGAGAAAACATAATATAGAGCACAAATTGACTAAAATATCATTTAAATTCAGCTACCAAAAAGAAAAGAATCAGTTTCAGCTAAGAACACAGATTTTTAAGGTCAAAAACCACACAAACAAAAAACAGAAAACAAGTAACTACCTTACCTACCTTTTCAAGTCATCAAATACATCTGGTAACAAAAAGTTTAGCAATGACCAAAGTTCTGATAAATTGTTTTGCAAGGGAGTACCAGTCAAAAGAAGTTTGTTATCAGCATTGAACCGTTTTAACTCCCTGATTAGCCGGCATTTCATATTCTTAATCCTGTGTCCTTCATCTACTATTAAGTATTTCCAATAGCAATGCTAGAAAATGAATCGAGGAAAGAAATTTTAAGAATCAATCTCATAATTTTTTCTCAAAACACTTCTAAACGTAAGACTTCTTTTAAGGGACATTATTGGATTCCATCAAATGTCATTTTACTATCTGTTGGGATTATTCTTTTCTCCTGTTGTCATAATGATAATAATTAAATTCATAAACCCAGTGCCAATTATGTTCCTTCAATGAAACCCCCCTGTTATCATTTGTTAATATTTTCATTCATTCTGAAATCAAAATCATGTTTAGCTTTCCCCTTGGTACTTTGCCATGTGACATTAGAGTCCTGAAAAACTGGTATTAAAATATTAATAGATTAATGAAAGAAAAAAGAAACCTTTAATTAGTTATATGTACTCTAAAATATGGTTTTATTACTTATTTATTTTTTACTTTTTATTTATTTTGTTTAATTGGGGTATCTCTATGTGTTCCTAGCTAGCCTGGATCTCAGAGATCCAGTCACCTGTGTATGCCTCCTGAGTGGCTAGCATTAAATGTGTGAAACACCAGACCAGCTTGCTCCAAAATCTCAAAGCATTTTTGAAATTTTCATTTTGAGACCTACATAAGACTGATAATCTTTTTTTGTTATTTTCTGTTTTATTTTTTCAAGACAGGGTCTCACTATGCAGCTCTCTGGCTGTCCTGAAACTCACTATATAGACCACACTGAACTCAAACTCAGAGAGCCTCCTGTTCCTGCTGGGATTAAAGACGTGCACCATTATGCCTGCCTGAAATTGATACTCTTTTTAATCTGATAATTTTCCTCATTAATTTTTGGTGTTTCCTATCCTCAGAAGCCAAATTTCACATTAAAATTTTTTAAGAAATCATATTTAGAAGTCCAAAAACTGTTCTCTCACTTAATACTTGTCCTTTTATGTTGATCAAGCAAATAAAATTCACCTAAATTACCATACAGGTAAATTATTATGTAAGTGGATGCATAATACATAAGTATACATAATTTCTGGAAACATAAACTATCAATAATCTCCCACTACAAAACTTGTATTTAAAAGTGCAACATAAAACACAAAACATGAAATAAGTGAAAGACAAGAGAAAAACCAAAAAGGGAAATGAGATGAAACCTTTAGTAAGTAAGCACTGATATCTTTGCAGAAATCAACACCAACCTCAGTCCCACTACCAACAAAAGCTAAAACCTTGGCAACAGTTCAGTGGCTCAATGGGAAAGAAATATTCTCATAACTAGCAACAGGAACTGACAAAGAAGCTTCACTGTCAATATAGGCAAGGTAAAAAAGATATAAATCCTGAGTCTTTAGGTTACATATTTAAGTAAGAATCAAGTTACAAAGGAGAATGTATAATCTGATTTATGTATAAATTATATCTGTTACCTCACTAGTAGTTACTTAGGTCGAAGAATTCTCATGTAGAATTACAAGCACTCCATATATTACTTGAAGTGAGCTCTCACTATGTAGTGCTGGCCTGGAACTAGCTATGTGGACCAGGTTAGCACAGGGATTAAAGGAATGCACCACCACACCTACCCATACATTAGTTTCTTATATAAATATGTTTACTGTAAAGAAATAGCTTTTAGAAGTTGTGTGTGTGTGCGTGTCCTTGAAGATAGGGCGTAACTCTGTGATGCAGGCTAGTTGCAAGTCAAAGTAATCCTCCTGCCTCTGCATTATGAGTACTGAGATTAGAGTCATGACACCAGCTGCTATTGTTAATTTTTAACAGTACACATTTTTATAACTATAGAGCTATGGCTATTGCCAAATCACATTCAACAATACCACACACACAAATGGAACATTTGATAAACACGGTCTGTGGGTGTATTAGCTATTACTACTCCTCTATGAGCTATGTGTTTTGATGTCGTATTTTAGCCATTATCTATGCTACTTTTTTTGTTTCATGTAAAAAAAAAAGCTAAGGGTTTAGGCAGTGGTGGCACATGCCTTTAATCCCAGCACGCTGGAGGCAGTGGTTAGTTAATCTTTGCATTTGAGGCCACCTATATCTGCACAGTGACTTTCAGAAC
>PVIU01009163.1:26387-78233 GCA_004026605.1 Ondatra zibethicus
AAAAAAAAAAAAAAAAAAAAAAAAAAAAAAAAAAAAAAAAAAAAAAAAAAAAAAAAAAAAAAAAAAAAAAAAAAAAAAAAAAAAAAAAAAAAAAAAAAAAAAAAAAAAAAAAAAAAAAAAAAAAAAAAAAAAAAAAAAAAAAAAAAAAAAAAAAAAAAAAAAAAAAAAAAGCTAAGGGAACTCACTCAGGATCAGAGAAGGAAAAATACAAAGCAGTAAGAACTACATGTAATTCAGCTGGAGTAGTGAGAGAAAAGGGCAATTAACTACATGTAAAAATAGACATCAATAAATAAGAAACTAGACAATAAAGAAAACAGAGAAAGTATCATCCACAGTCCACAAGACATCATAAAAACGATTTCTATTCATATTTGAATAAAACTGGACCAATAAATAACAACTACTAGTTCTCAAATTTATCAGATTTATTATGTATGTATGGCTGATTCTAATACTTTAATACGGCCAGTTTAAAATGTCAGGAGTCATTAATTCTACTAACAGACAACAACCTTCAACACAATCTTTCTATAGCCTCCAGCTTCTAAAGGAAATACAAAGTACATTACTTCAACCACAATGAAAGAGTTAACAGATGGTAATAGCATGAATTTAAAAATTTGAGTCATGAACTACAACCATCTATCTGTACCTGTAAAGCATTCTGGTCTCTCATGGCTATTTCGAATGATGTGATTACCACGGGATGAATCTGCAGTGTCCCTTGTCTTTTGTGGATATTCTTTACCAATTTTCGACGTTCCTGCCGGGTTCCATGATACAACATAGTAGGAATCTATAAGATTATATTAATTCAGAACAAAATATGAGTTGAAAAATAAAGAACAAATGACTTTCTTCTTTTTTAAAAAATTTATTTATTTATTTTGTTTGCAGTGTTCTGTCTGCATGTGTCCCTGCAGGCCAGAAGAGGGCACCAGACCTCATTACAGATGGTTGTGAGCCACCATGATGTGGTTGCTGGGAATTGAACTCAGGACCTCTGGAAGAACAATCAGTGTTCTTAACCTCTGAGCCATCTCTCCAGCCCCGAACAAATGACTTTCTAGAAGATAATTTTATTTCTATTTCCCTATGACAAAATAACTCAACTTAATAAATCATTTGGCTAACATAAGAGAAAATGGGGGAAAAAAGCACCCCTAAACCCACAAAAACCAAACAAAACGGTTTATGAGACAGATGAGTAAGTCAATTCTGAAACATATTCTTCTCAAGTATTCTCAAGGCAAGGACATAGACAAGATAGCATGTGTATGCAGTACTTGTGCTTAACTTAAAAACAAGCACTTATAAACAAGCTAGGCGCTGGTGGTTAATCCCAGCACTTGGGAGGCAGAGGCCGGCAGACCTCTGTGAGTTCAAGGTCAGTCTGGTCTACAAGAGCTAGTTACTTCTAGGACAGGCTCCAAAGCTACAGTGAAACCAAAAAAACAAACAAAAACATTCACTTATAAACAAGTGCAAAAATAAATCTTTTGCAATCCAGAACTCATTATTTAAGGAACTGATAGATACAAGAATGAATATCATTGGGGGGAGTCGGGAGATAACATGCATTTGTGTTTAAAAAAAAAAAATCCCTGGAAGAATAAACATAAGGAAACTGGAGAAACAATTCAGCAGTTACAGTACTTGTTGCTCTTCCAGGACATGGCTTCCATCCCCAATTACCACATTAGGCACACAAGTCTTTAATTCCAGTTCCAGGGGATTTGATGCCCTATATTGGCACCAAGCATGCATGTGGTACACATTTAAAAATAATTTTAAAAATAAAAGGAATAGTTGAGCAGTGGTGGCGCACGCCTTTAATCCCAGCGCTCAGGAGGTAGAGGCAGGTGGATCTCTGTGAGTTTGAGGCCAGCCTGGTCTACAGAGCTAGTTCCAGGACAGCTAGGACTGTTACACAGAGAAACAAATCCTGTCTTGAAAAACCATAAAGAAAAAGAAAAAAATAACAAATAAAAAGAATAAACATGATATGCTGAGCAGTCAAGAAGCTGAGGAAGCAAGACTGCAGTAAATCATTGAGCTAAACCTCTGAGAACAGCTGGGCTACAGAGTTGAAACCATGTCTCAACAAATCAAGCAGAAAAATAAACACAATAAAGAATATTCTTTTATGTAGATCTGTCTCAGATGAATAAATCTGTGAAATCCCAAATATAATCCCAGGACATTTTAAGCAAAACAAATCAAAGAAAAGGGCTGTTCAAATTGAGTAAGTCAAATCAGATTCAATATTTATGGGAATCTATTAAGTTACTATGGGTGATCTATAATTCAAGCCACAAAGCAGAAAAAAATATATGCAATAATATTAGTGTAAAAAATGTATCTTACTTCTGGGGTAAATCTTTTGAATTCAGCCATCCAGTTTGGAAGTGTAGACAAAGGGCCACAAACAAGAAAAGGTCCAGGTACTCCCCTCTGAATCATCAATGCAATTGTAGCAATGCACTGAACAGTCTTTCCCAAACCCATTTCATCTGCTAAAATGCCATTAATTCCATTTTCCCAAAGCATCTGGACAAAAGAATACACTACATATAAGTATGAATACAAACATTTACTAATCAACAAAAGATTCTGTTTAAAAAACACAATCAAAACTATGAGGCCAAGGTAATAAAATAAATTATAACAGAAGTCCTTTATCAAAGCCAAAGTGTTGAAGATCTGACAAGTTCATTTTCCTGTTAAAACACTCATAAAATGCATAGAAGGGACTAGAGAAATGACTAAGCAGTAAAGACCATTTGCTTCTCTTCCACAGAATCAGAGTTCAGATCCTACCACCTGCAACTCCAGCCACAAGGAACCCAGTGCGATCTTAAGGATTCTGCACTGTCCAATAGACAAGTACAAGGTATACATGCATACTCCCACATTGTATATACAATAAATTTTTAAAAAATACACACAAATATTTCCTTTATACTAACATAGAGCAATTTGAGTAGTGGTATATAATCTACTAAATTATTAGAGAAAAGACGGGCAGTGGAGGCGCATGCCTTTAATCCCAGCACAGAGACATGAGCCAAAACATGGAACACACACACATTATCAATGATAAATAATAAATAAAATCTGAAAAGGAAAAATAACCTAGCAAATAGTGCTTGCTGTGCAAGTCTGCTGACCTAAGTTCAACTGTCAAACTGCACATAAAGGTAGAAGAGAACTGACTCCACAAGATCATTTTCTGATATCAACATGTGTTGTGGTGCGCACCCCAACCCCCACATAGACACAATAATAGATTTTTTTTAAGAAAGGAAACAATTCATTACCCTGAGCCATTCCATGCCTTCTACTTGGTACCACCTCATCACTCCTCCTGTGAAGTGTTTTGGTTGTTGAAAAGGTACAGGCTGTCCATTACATTTCCGAACTGGGTCAAAAAAGGATTTAGAATTCTGCCTAACCGTTTGAGACAATCTATCTTTAATTATACTATTTGAATCCTTATTTTTCTGAAGATCTTCTACACAGAGATTAGTAGTGGAAGAGCTTTCATCCTGTAATGAGAAATATTTAATTAAAAGTTTGATATTAAACGCTGCTAACAAGCTGGTGGCATAGATCTCAGTGGGTAAAAATCACTTACTGTGCAAGCCTGGAGTCCAGAGTTCAAAACATAAAGAATGAGAAAACTACTGGTATCACTGACTTCCACATGTACACAGAGGCACACACAAACAACATGCATGATTTTTCAAAAAAGAAAATCTAACAAAATCTATAGTACTGTAGTTACTAGATCTGGAGAATAAAACCTATATGCACAGTAAAAATCTCAAGACATTTCCATTCCCATATAAATGTCAAGGCATTAAAAAAAACCCAGGGCTGGAACTATCTCATGGTCTACTGAACTTGCAGAAGACTAAGCTCATTTCCCAGTACCCTCCTCTACTCTAGCTCTGGAAAATTCCTTTTATGGCCTCTTTGGGTATTCAAATTCACATGTATACATACATAGACACAAAGAAAAATAATCTTTAGGTTGGGCAGGGATAGCACAAGCCTTTAATCCTAGCACTAGGGAGGCAGAGGCAGGTGGATCTGAGTTCAAAGTCAGCCTGGCTAAAGAGTGAGGTCCAGGATAGTTAGTGCTACACCAAAGCAATCTTCAAAAAAGGAATGTCAGTGTATTTCTACTTGTGAAACTCAATAACATCTTAATCAATGATGGTTTTAAAAAACGCCCTTTTTCTTTGTTTTGTTTGGAACAGCCTCCTATGTATCACAGGATGGCTTTGAACTTACTATGAATGCCCAACTGGTCTCAAACTCATAATCCTCCTGGTTCACCTTAAATTACTGGTCATATCTGGCTCAAGATGCCATTAACTCTTGTTTTAAAATGGTAAGAAGTAGGTGGTGGTGGTGGTGCACATCTTTAATCCCAGTACTCCAGAGGCAGGCAGATCTGAGTTTGAGGTGAGCCTGGTCTACAGAAGGAGTTCCAGGACAGCCAGGGTTGCTACACAAGAAACTCTACCTCAAAAAAACAAAAAAAATATAAAAATAAAAAAATAAAAAGTTAAGAAGATGGCTCAACATTTACTATCAACCCTGACAATAGAAGATCTGACTTGTTCAATCCCTGGGACCCACAAATAAAGAGAAACCACATCCCTTAACTAAATGAATGTATATCAAAAATAATGCCAAAGGGGCCAGTAAGATGTTATAGAAGAAAAGGTGCCTACCATCAAGTCTTCTGAGCTCCACATACGTGCCACAGCACATACACATTCATGCATGAAGACACACACAGTAATAAAATTTATAAATCTTACCTCATTGTCCTTATGCTTTTTAGCCACTGACAAAATTTCCTAAAAGGTTGAAAAAAATAAATACAATGTGAAAGACTATCACTTCCATGATCCCAGCAACATGGTCCAGGCAAACTAATACTACTCTCATCCTTAATCAAAGAAGCATCTCTTTATAGTGAACAGTAGTGAATGCAGAGATGCATGGCTGATAAAGATGCTTAGGACCTATGTTTAGTCCCTAACATTTTGGGGGAAAAGGGCAGGGAGAAAGAGCTCCGAGAAAAGAACATGGGATGAAATACTTTAAAGAAGCATGAGATGGTAGTGGTAATGCCTTTAATCTCAGAATTGTAGAGGCAGAGACAAGTGGATCTCCGCTTTCATCTACATAACAAATTCTAAGCTAGTTAAGGCTAAACAGTGAGACCCTGTATCAAAATAAAAATGATTAATATTAAATTTAAGATTCTTGCTGGGCGGTGGTGGTGCACGCCTTTAATCCCAGCATTCGGGAGGCAGAGGCAGGCAAATCTCTGTGAGTTCGAGGCCAGCCTGGTCTACAAGAGGTAGTCCCAGGACAGACTCCAAAGCTACAGAGAAACCCTGTCTCGAAAAACAAAAAACAAACAAACGAAAATTTAAGATTATTTGTAGAAAGGGGATGAAAATGGCTCAGCAGCTAATATTACCACACAATCATGAGTGCTAGAATTTAGATTCCAGTACCCACATTAACAAACAAACAAGGCATTCCACAAATGCCTTTAACTACAGCTCTGAGAAACCTGAGGCCCTCTTCTGCCCTATGTGCAAAAAGGTGTATGTATTTATACACCACAGAATCCTTCAACAAACAGCTGGTGCCATCCTGTTGTATGAGTTCTTAGCATCTTTATCATACCCCCATCCAAAATAGTCCCCTCACTGCCTCCACACACATTATTGCTATAAACCAGAATGTTTTGCTCTATTTTCTCTATCAAAAAAAATCTGATATTAATTTATTAAAATCCACTTAAGCTAATAAACATTTGATAAAGGCTGATATAACCCTGTAACCCCAGCACTCAGGAGGCTGGGACAGCAGAATCCAAGTTAGAAGCCAGCCTGAGCCATAACTAAGACTCTGTCTCAAAAAAATTAAAATTAGGGCTAGATAGATGGCTCAGTGGTTAAGAGCACTGGTTGCTCTTCTAGAAGACGTTAAGTTCAATTCCTATCATCCAAATGGTAACTCACAATCTTTCTGTAATTCTGGTTCCTGGAGATCTGATGTTCTCTTCTGGACTCTTAGGACACTGCACATACACATACAGGCAAAGCAGCCGTAAAAATAATTTTTTTTTAATTAAGTAGCTTTGTTTTCTTAAAACAGGATCTCACTACCTAGCCCTGTCTGGCCTAGGAACTATGCAGACCATGCTGGCCTCAAAACCACCACCTGTCACTGCCTCCCAATTGCTAGAATTAAAGGCAATTGTCCAGTTAAGTAAATACATTTTTAAAGAAAAATCTACAGTAGGTTTTAGTCAACATCCAATATTAAGTAACCTCCTTAGAGTATTACCTCTTTTGACATGACCTCTGCAATGTTGTAAGATTCTTCTTCTCTTCCTCTTTTCTTTCTCACGACTATAAAACAAAACCATGTAATTTTTTATAGCAACTAAAAACAGAAAAGCAAACATACATTCTTCAAGCTGGAACAAAGTCAATTTACCTGGATTCTCTTCACTTGCATCAACTAAATTTTTACCCTATAAAAACAAAGATTTAGAATGTTACAATTTTTGTTATTAATTTTGTTACAATTTTTGTTATAAATTTCGCCTACATGTATGTCTGTGTACCATGTGCATGCCTGATGCTATGGAAGCCCATAAAGGTGTATTCGTTCCACCTTGACTAAAGGTCAAAGAGTTCAGACTTATTCTTGCTCCTTCAAGGTTATATGACAGGATGCTTGACCTAATGTGTGACTAGGGAATATTTTGCCTAGACAAAAGGATATTTTGATCTAGGGTGTGGTTACTTAATGTTTTGAGACGTGAAGAAATGACATTTGTTTGTTCTTTGTATTATGGTAGAGACGTCTTTTGACCACCCCCTTTAGATTTGAGTATAAAAGAACTTTGAATAATAAACTTAGGGCGGATCACAGCATTCACTGGATACCCTCCTGATTCTGTTATCTCTTGTCTATTTCTTTCTTAATCCTTAGTCCTCCCTTATCTACAGACAAATAACTTGGGCAGGACCCCGAGATGGTGCCCAAGCACAAAAGAGATCAACAGATCCGCTGGAATTTGAGACAGTTAAGAACCACCATATGGGTGCTATGAATAAAACTCAGGTCCTCTGGAAGAACAACCAGTGCCCTAATAACTGCTGAGTCATCTCTTAAAACCTTAGAATATTATTAAGGACCTTTATGTTATTACTTTCTTTTATTTTTCTTTTGAGAAATTCTCACTATGTAGCTTTAACTGGCCTCAAATTTGCTATGTAGATGACCAGCCTTATAATTTCATCTTTTTTGCCTCTGTGTGTACTAGGCATGGCATTACACATTAAAAACGTACTGATTAAGGACTATAAAGATGACTCAGTGGTTAATAGAATTTCCTGTTCTTACCGAGACCCAGTTTGGTTTGCAGCACCCACATTAATCATGTCCTAACTGCCTTAGGGGAGCCAATGCCTCTTCTAAGACTCCATGATCACACAAGCATGGCGCATGATTACACAGAAAACACAGACACTGATATACTATAAAAATAAAAATATAAATATTTTCCAATGTGGTGCCACATACTTTATTCCAGCATTTGGGAGGCAAAGGCTAACAGATCTCTGTGAATTGGAGACCAGCATATTAACCACATTTATTTATCAGGCTCATACAAAAAGCCCTAAACTGAGTGAATTACAAAAATAAAGACATGAACATAGAACAAGGACATATTAGGAAGAGGGGATTCAATGGAAGTGAGTGGAGAGGATAATGAGATGAATACAACCAAAACACTATCAATAATTACGTAAAAAAAGAGTTAGGGAGATGGCGCAACAGATAAAGGCCCTGTCCCGAAAGTACAAACTGGAGTTTGGATTTGAAAATTATTATAAATTCTGGGTGGGCATATGCCCCCATTTAATTCCAGTGTTCATAAGGAAGAACCTAGGAAACCTCCAAACAGACAACCTTGGGGCTTCACACATGTACACATGTGAACATCCATAAACATTCAGACACACCAAATACACATAAAAATGAAAAGATACTTAAAAAGAAATAATAAAATCTTGTAAAAGATTTGAAGAGCTGGGTGGTGGTGGTGTGCACCTTTAATCCCAGCACTCAGGAGGCAGAGGTAGGCAGATCTGTGAGTTTGAGACCAGCCTGGTTTACAAAGTGAGTTCCAGCATAGGCTCCAAAGCGACACACAGAAACCCTGTCTCAAAAAAACAAAAAACCAAGAGAAAAAAAGATTTGAAGAGAGGGCCAGAACGACTGCTAAGTACTGGCTCCTACCCAGAGGATCTAGGTTCAATTCCCAAAAGTCACACAGATGCTCACAAACATCTATAACTATAGTTCCTGGGAATCCAACAACCTCTTCTGGCCTCTCCAAGCACCAGGCACACATGTGGTACACAGACATATATACATACATGCAAGAATTCACTCAGATTCATAAAATAGAGTAAACCTCTAAAAAATATTTTTACTACCCATTAAGAAAAAAATTAATTTATTTTTATTCTACGTGCATTGGCGTTTTGCCTGCACGTATGCCTGTGTGAGGCTGTCAGGTGTTGTAAGTTGCCATGTGGGTGCTGGGACTTAAACCCAGGTCCTCTGGAAGAGCAGTCAGTGCTTTTAACCACTGAACCATCTGAAAGTTAAAGCAAGCAAATGAATAAGCTGAACAATTCCAGTTCCAAGAGATCTGGCATCCACATTGGGCTACCAGGGGCATTCCACACACATGATGTACTTACACACATATAGGTAAAACACACACATAAAGTAAAAATAAAATCTTTTTAAAAAAAATAATAGAATAAAAAATAGAATTTGAAATTAAGTAGATAATGAATAAGCACAAGTAACAATTATCTCAAAACTTAAGATAGCATAAATATTCTAAAGGACTGAATCCTTCAGTGGTAGATCATTCTCACCCTGGGTTCAACCCTCAGCACCAGAGGAGAAAATCCTGGCTTGTTATTACCTCTACAACTTTTAATGATCGCTTTTTTTTCTCCAACTTCTCTTTCTTCTTCTGTTCCTGTAAGATATTGTTTAAGAAATGTGACATAAAATAACACAATTATATCATCATGTATTCATAATAAAAAAATAGTAATTTTAAAAAGAACTTGTACTTCTAGGCTTTCTAAGATTTCAGGAAACAGATTTACCCACCTCTGCCACACTAAACTAAATGCAGACACAATATATTTGACAATAGTTTTCAAAAGGACAGTGAACTGAGGCGAAAACAAAGGTGATGAACCTTCTGACTGTTCAGTCAGTCTGCAAAAACAGTGAGACATGTCTCCAAAGAATAAACAAACCAACTATAGGTAATTCAGTGTTCAGTTATACTTCTATGTAACCTAAGGATAAATAATGCCATTTTTAAAAATGAGATACTTCTCAGGAATAAAATATTTAAATGATCAATACATTATATATTGAATCTGAAAAATAGAAGACAAGACTGCATACCTAGTTAATCTATAAATATATAGGAGAAAAAACTCGGTTTCTCCTTTTATTAAACAACTGCCTGTTGGAACGTCTACCTTAATCAGTAAAACTTACTCTTTTTGTTTGTATAAAGCAATTAGTTAATATGCCGCTGCTGAATGTCATCAAAATTCGACTCAGTTTAGTTCTGATGCTACATACCTTTGTACCAGAGAACCAGATCTTACAGACTGAGTGCTTAGGTCCCCACACTGTCCTCCTCAATCCTGCTGCCAAATGGAATGTTTAAGTTGTTCAACCTTTGTTTCTGACCATGAAATGAGGTTCCCACAACCTCCTCTCCAAGTTTGAACTTGCTAGAGCAGCCCATAGAACTCAGGGAAACATTTACTTAAATGTATAGTCTATTACAAAAAACACCGATGAACAACAACAGCACGACAAAAACAAAGAGAGCTTCAGTGTTCTCTCCAGAACAATCATTCTCTAGGATCCTCCAACTGTTCCATAAAGGAAGCTCTCATGTCACTTTGGAGTTTCATTATGTAGACACAAAGGATTAAAGCACTGATCACAGTCATCAACTAACTTAACCTTGCTTGAAGCTGAGTTATGTCTACACCTCTAGTCCTGCTTTCAGCTTTGAGGGACCAACCCCTAATTCTAGTTAACACACCAGCATACAAAAAGATACCACTCAAAAAGATGATTCAGAGGTTAAGAGCACTGGCTGCTCTTTCAGAGGTTCTGGGTTCAATTCCCAGCAACCACATGGTGGCTCACAACCTCTGAAATCTGGTGCCCTCTTCTGGCATACATGCAGGCAGAACACTGTATACATAATAAATAAATCTTTAAAAAAAATACCCCACTCTGAAGATCCCAGGGACTCTAAAAATTATGATAGGAAACAATGATGAAACCAAATATTTATAATACTATAATATAGTGGTACCATTTATATAACATTCTGGGAAAGCACTACTGATCAACAGTGACAGATTCATCATAAGGTTTGCTGATGGCATAAGAAAAAATTTTGGAATGGAAATATACATTATTTCAATTGTGCTGGTGATAACACAGGTCTATACATTCATTGATCAAAACTCATCAAATAGGGTCTGGAGAGATGGCTCAGCAATGAAGACCACTGGCTGCTCTTCCAGGACCCAGGTTCAATTCTCAGCATACAAATGGTAGTAGCCCACAAGTATCTGGAACTCCACCCAGGAAAGCCAATGTCTTCTTTCTTCTGCTCTTCTCAGGTACCAGGGATGCACATGGTGCAGACATACAAGATACACAAGCAACCATTCACATAAATAGATTAATAAAATTAATTTTAAAAACTAAACCATAAACTTAAAATCTCTACATTTTACTATACCTAATTTGTATCTCAAAAAGCTATTTTCAAAATGTTTCTAACCTATCCTCTATAGTTAATCATATATACATACCTCCAACTGCTGTTGTTCCATTTTAGTCAACAAAAATTTTGAGTAGATATTGCTTTTTTCAAGCAAATGCTGAAGTCTGCGGTACCGAATTTCAGTGGACTCTCTATCCCAAGACATTCGAGCCTATCCAAAGAAAAATAATCTAAATTTTCTAAAGAGACACATGAATCACTCAAGGCCATCCTTCTACATAGTAAGTTAGGCACTGGCCTGACTATATAAGACCCTGTCTCAAAACAAAATGAAACAAAGCAATGAAAATAAAAAGAGAAAGGAATTAGAATAAAAGCAAGAAACAAAACCCAGAAGAACTCAAGTCACTAATAGGAGGGTGAGGGAGAATAGAGGAAGATAGGAGAGGGGGAATTAACAAATACAATGACACATATGAAAATACCATATGAAACCCACATCTTTTTATGCTAATTAAAACAAAACAAACAAAACTTCACTGGCCAGGGTCTACGGCATCTTTTTATAACTAAAACTGCTGTTACCCAGGCATAGTAGCAAATGCCCATAATCCCAGTACTCAAGAGGTGGATAAAGGAAAACCAAGAGTTCAAGGATAACCACTGTTACACAGGGCGTTCCAAACCTGTGCTATATATGATGCCCTCTTACCACTTGATTCAGTCTACAAGGTCATCACCAAATTTAGTTCCTCAAACTTGGATCAGAACAGTAACAACAAAATAAACCTCTTTCTTTTCTTATTTGTCTGTGTGCATGCAAGATGTGTGGGCATTGCAGGCCTGGACACCCATTTTGAAGATCAGAAGAAAACTTTGTAAAGTCAGTTCTTTCTTTCTACCTTTACATGGGTTCTGGGTTAGAGCTCAGGTTGCTGGACTTGTTCACCAAACACTTTACCAGCTGAGCCATCTCACCAGTCCAAACCTCTCTTCAAAATTCAACATGCTTTCTCACGTCTCATTATCTCTTGCCAGCATTTTTAGTTCCCCAGAGGTTTGCCTGTCTACTTTATCTTTCATTTTAACAGCCCAGGCTGACCTCAAATCTACTATACTAACAGATGACCTTGAATAGATTCTCTTGCATCTACCTCCCAGGTACTGGAATTACACAGGGGCCACGGCACCCAGTTAGATCATTGCTTTCAAGTCACATACACTTTTGAATTACAAACCTCTACTTTTTGTATTACTTTTATGTATTGAGTATGTATGAGATGTTTTTATCTACATGTATCATGTTGGTGACACTTGTATGCCTGGTGTACAGAAGGGCATTGGATCCCCTGGAACTGGAGTTACAGCAGATTGTGAGCCACCATGTGGGTGCTGGGAATCAAGTCTGTGTCTTTGAAAAGACTAGAGGTATGCATGGATGCCAGAGATGTCAGAGCCCCAGGAGCTGGAATTATAGGCAATTGTAAGCCACCCAACATAGGTTCTGAACTCGAACTCAGAACCTTTACAAGAGCAATGGCCCACTCCCGAGCTTTATAATTTTAAAAATCTAATTAGAAACAACTATCTACTTTATAAAATAGTTGAGGACTCAATGAGTAAAACATTGAAAATAAAACCTTGACCTTTCTTTCTTCTTTTTTGAGACAGTCTTACTATGTCATCCTGGCTGATCTAAAACTTGCTGTTAAACCAGGCTGGACTCTACCTCATACCTGTTTCTGCATCCCCAGTCCTGAGAATAAAGGTATGCATGCACTACCATGTCCAGCATGGTGACTTTTTAAGATTTATTTTTTGGAGTGGGGAAAAAATATTTTATGTGTTTAACGGTTGTGTGTGCTCGTGTGTGTGTGTGTGTGTGTGTGTGTGTGTGTGTGTATATATATATATATGCTTGTGTAGAACACATGTGCCTGGTACCTGTGCTGTTCTGAAGAGGATGTTGGAACACCTAGAACTGGAGTTATAGATGGTTATAAGTCATTATATGAGTACTGTGAACCAATCCTGGATCATCTATCTGAAAGTGAAATAGCGCTCTTAAGAGCTGAGGATGTTTCTAGCCACCGTTTTTTTTTTTTTTTTTTTTTTTTTGATAAACAGTCTTGTTTTGTAGCCTAGGATAGTCTCAAACTCGCACCAATTCTCCTGCCTCACTCTCCCAAGTGTTGTGGTTAATTTTTAGGTGTACTACACCTGACATTTTTTTTTAAAGACAGGATCTCATATAATAAAAGCTGCCCCCCACAACTACTCGTTAGCTACATTGTGAGGATGACCCATGTAGGGGATGACTTTGAACATCTGATCCTCATGCCTCCACATCCCAAGTGCTGGGATTACAGGCATACAGCCTAGTGTGACCCTACTCTTAATAAATCTTCATTAATGGGGCCAGACAGACAGCTCTGTGGTTAAGAGCACTGGCTGCTCTTCCAGAGGACCTGGGTTCAATTCCCAGAACCTACATGGGTTGTTCACAACTGCCCATAAATAGAGTTTCAGGGACTCTGAATGCACATGAAATAAAGTTAAATAAATTATTTTAAAAAATCTTCATTAAGGTTTAACAATGCTAGAGCCTCTAGTTTGAGGCTAACTAGAAATATATATGTTCCAATCTCTACCCAGAGGGATCTAAGAATGCTGACTGGCAGGGGGCTAAGGAGCTGGCTTAGTTGACAAAGTGCTAACCATGAGGACCTCAGTTAGGACTCCCAGAATCCCATAAAAGTAAGCATGGAGATGTTAGCATTCCCAGCACTGTAAAAGATGGAGACACAGGGATTCCTGGGGCTTCCTGCCCAATCTAGCTGAATAAGTGAGGTGATGTTCAGTGAGATTCCGTCTCAGAAAAACAAGCAGCATGCGATCAGTGGTTCAGGGGTAAAGGCCCTTGCCATTCAAGCCTGACAACCTGTGTTCAATCCCTGGAACCCACATAAAGATGGATGGAAAGAGACCTGACTCTTATATAAGGCTATCCTGAATAGCACACATGTACCATGCACATCAATTATTTTTATTTAAATGAAGAATGAAAGACACCTGACATCAACTTCCATCCATCCTCCATGTGCTACACAAACACACAAATAAATAAGAAAGAGCACTGACATATAAAATAATTAACATGAACCATGTGACTCATCACTTGTTTCAGGATGGATTATTTCCCAAATTCAGTAGTTTTCTATTTAAGGTATATGTCCTTTCAAGAAAGGGCACAGGTGATAAAAAAGGGAACTCAGGACATGAGTTCAAATTTGACTTCAACAGTTGCTTTTTTCACCAAATGGCTCAGTTTGTTCATTTGTAAAATGAACCTGGGCTGGAGATGGCTCAGGAGGTGAAATTGCAACTACTCTTGCAGAGGTTCCAAGTTTGGTTCCCGCACCCATGTCCTGTCAGGTGGCTCACAACCTCCTGACCCTAGCCCCAAGACATCTGCAGGCAAACTCAAGGGCATCTCCAAACTCAGGTGCACATACCCTCCCACCCGCCCACACATGAATAAATGTTTCAAAATAATAAAGAAAAGATGTTTTTTGCTGGGCAGTGGTGGCACACGCCTTTAATCCCAGCACTCGGGAGGCAGAGACAGGTGGATCTCTGTGAGTTCTAGGCCAGCCTGGTCTACAAGAGCTAGTTTCAGGATAGGCTCCAAAGCTACAGAAAAACTGATTCGAAAAACCAAAAATTTAAAAAAAGATTATGAGCAAGACAAGGTGGCACAGGCCTATAATTCCAATGCTCGGGAGGCTCAGACAAAAGCATTGTGAGTTCCAGTCCAGCCTGGGCTACAAAAGCAAGATTACAAGCCCCAAAGAGAAGTCATATTTTACCGGAAGGCTGAGATAAAGGCAAGAAAAACTAAAATTTAAGAATTCCCTGGGGTTGTATCTCTCTTTTTCTTGCTCTCTCAAATTAAGCAGCAGGATGGGACTTCATAGTAAACATACTAAACAAAACTAAACCTTCCAAATGTTCAAAGCTGCTTTTACTAAATTATAAAAATTCTATTTACAGAAATTACAAATACTCTAACTTGTCGTGAATGTACACATCTCAATTTTAGCTAAAGAACTTTATTTGTAGAAAACTAAAACAAGTTGATCATTTAGGTAGCAAACCTAAGTTAAGTAATTAACTGCAAAGAAATCATTAGGACCAAGGCTTGTTAGCACACTCCAGTAATTCCAGTTCTGGGAAGCTAGGCAGGGGGATCCTGGGGTGTGGTGGCTAGCCTGGAAACCTGAGTAAAACTGTCCCCAAAACAAACAAAACAGGGGGAAAAAAAAGAGGAGGAAATCAGTAGACCTGGATCTCAGCCCAGCCTTTGATTGATACCAACATCTACCCCATCTCTGACTCTGGATGTTAAAGGTTAATTTTGGCCATCAAGCATTCAGTGAATTTACATATTTAAAAAGCAAATAAAGATGCCAAAGGAAAGCATTCACCGGCGACACTGAATGAATCTTAATGGTCAAAAAGGCAATCTGAAACGTTCACTCAAGATACGTTTCGACCACTCCCCCAACCACTGCGCCCGCACCAAAACCACGTCTCAGAAACCTATCACTCAAAGCGCAAGCCAAGCCAAGATTTCATCTACACACGGACGAAAATGGTAAGGGACCAGGCCTCCCAGAAGTTGGAAAGACCAAGCCTTGACGGAACGCCCGGGGGAGAGCCTCGGGTCACGGGGCGTCATTACCTCTTCTAACATCTTCCGCTCCCTTTCAAGTCCCGCAGCCTCGAGCTGTTCCTCCTCCTCCAGCATGGCTGGGGTAATCAGTGCAGGTTCCGTCTGCTCAGCCATTTCTGGGGCTACGGGCCCTAAGGGGAGGAGGGATGGGGGGCTTTGAGAACGTGGTCGAAGTTACAACTTCTCAACCCCGAAGGCCACGACCCTACTCCCTTCCCGGGTGCATTGCAAGCAAACGCCGAAGCGTCTGGGTGACGGTGCCCATCTGCCCGGCCCCAGGTCCCGAAGGAGGGTGCACGGGAGACTGGCAACCCTTTCGTGTCGCCCCGCAGGCGCTCGCCTCCTTCCCCCTCAGCCCCGGCCCCCGCTGGCTCCCTCTCCCGGCGTGCGCCGCAGCCTCCACGCCACCGACTCACCGCTGCTGCTCGCGGGCTGCTCCGCAGGCATGGCTGGACAGCCGCCGGGCACCCGGTCGCCTCCTCCGAGCGCCTCCAACGCCGCGCGCTAACTCCTCACAGCTCAGCACGCCCAGCGCGCTCCCTCAAGCCCCGGCGCGAGAAAAACCGCGCGCTTCTCCTTCGCGGGAAAACTCCGTCATCTCGCGAGACTTCCGGCTCCCCGCCCACTTCGGACCTCGACTCACGAGATTTAGAGCAGTTCGTCTTTGCGGGCTCAGTCTCAGTTCTAGGGACTCGTTAACCCTTTACGTGGACCAGAATCTCCGAGAGAGTGGATGTTGCAGGTGCCAGCCTCGAACTTCTCCCGTGATAGTGGAGACTTCGCGGAGCACAGGAGGCCAGAGAGACACTTTTATTTAGTCATGGTTCCGAACTGTTCCGCGGTGTGCAAGACCTTTTCACACACTGACGTGATTGAATACCCCCAATCTCTGCTCCTTTCTTCGGTAAGAAAACTGATGCAGGTCGAGGTTTAGGATGTAAGAAACTGCCAAGCTCGCCGACTCTCCTGCACAGTTGTAATTTATTTATTTATTTTTTTGTAAAATTCCTTCCCAAATAACTCTGAGGATGGTTGGTTTGTAAGAAGGGATAAGAAATCAAGATTACCGCTAATTTAGGATAAGATAAAGTTAATGAGTGATAAATTGGCAGAAAGGCAAGACTCTGAAATGGGCTCAGTTGGT
The DNA here is from genome assembly GCA_004026605.1 of Ondatra zibethicus. Classification (NCBI taxonomy): domain Eukaryota; kingdom Metazoa; phylum Chordata; class Mammalia; order Rodentia; family Cricetidae; genus Ondatra; species Ondatra zibethicus. The sequence continues at coordinate 43,182 of PVIU01009163.1, forward strand.
ATAATGCTCAGCACCGCATAAACTGGCTTGGTGATGCATTCCTGCCATCTTACGCAGGGCAGGTCCAGGCAGCTTGGTTGCTAGCTAATTCAAAGACACCCTAGGGGATATGAAACTTTTTAAAAATGGAGCACTAATAAAAATGGGCCCTGAAGTGTTTTTCTCATGGCTGTTTTTTGCTTAGGTTCCAACTCCTTTTCTGCAGTCCCTTTTTTGTTTGTTTTTTGGTTTTTTTCGAGACAGGATTTCTCTGTGTAACAGCCCTAGCTGTCCTGAAACTAGCTCTGTAGACCAGGCTGGCCCCAAACTCAGAGATCCACCTACTTCTGCCTTGCAAGGGCTGGAATTAGAGGTGTGCCCCACCACCTCCGTCCCGACTGCCAAGTGGCATTTATAAGCCTGCCCCCCCACACCTCTAAACAAGTACACTAAATAAAAATGTAAAAAATAAAAAAATTAAGAAAACAATGCGTTTACAATACAAAATAACCATCCTCAGAATCCTCTTTTTAAAAGCCAGATTTATTATGTATGTATGTATTTGAGACAGGGTCTCACTGTGCAGCCCTAGCTGGCCTGGAACTTGCTACCTAGATTATGCTGGCCCTGAACTCAATAGACCCACCTGCCTCTGCCTCCCAAGTGCCAATATATGCTACCATGCCTTGTCGATAACTTCCCTCCTAATTCTTCAGGAAGACTAGTTTGATTTGCCCACAAACAAGAGATGGAGCACAGTGCAAAGTCATCTGATTCTCAAAGGACAGACATCCACGTTTGGCCCGACACTATTAATAAGTGTGTTGCGACATTCATTTCCTGACCCATCTTTGCTGTTGTGCAGGCCAGATATTATCAATGGCTAATAAAAACACTGTCATCCACTTCCTAGGGCCTTGGTGTAAATGCCTCCAGTGCAACAGAACAGGTACAGCAACAAACGAGAGCTACTAAATCTTTACACATAGGTTACTTAAATTCCAGAACTGGGGACAGAAAAGGTTAGTGGGAGAGTGAGTAGTTCTTTTAGATTGGGTATATGGATGTCAGGAGAGAAAAAGCCAATCAGCCCAGGGTAAGAATAACTCAGACAGAAACTACAGCTATTCAAAAACACCAAGGCAGAAATAGCTCAGGCAGTGTTTGCCAAAAAGGCTAATGTGGTAGCTAGAGAAATGGTTCAGCAGTTAGGAGCAGCTATGGCTCCTGCAGAGAACCTGAGTGTCTTTCCCAGCATGCATGTCTATGGCTGCCTATACCTCTAGCTCCAGGAGACTAATGCCCTCTTCTGGCCTCCTTGGCTATCCACATACTTGCATAAAGACCACCCACACACTCATAAATCATTTTTTTAAAGACGGCTAATGACAAGCAGAGATGGTAAGAGGGAATGTCACAGAAGGAAATAGATAACCCACTGTGACACTGGGATTTTTCTTCTAAAATATTACAAGTTATATTTCTCTACCTTCACAAAATGTCATGGACACCTTTTTTATACTTCACTATGTACCCAATCAGATTTCATTATCAAACCTAACCATTGCTCACTTTTATACTGCTAGGTCTCCTTATCTCCCCAACTTCCCAATAGTAAAATTTGCAAATCTAGCATCTGAATTCCCATTCACTCCCTCATTTTCTCTTCGGAACTCCTGGAAGCCTACTCTAGGACTCTTAGATTAACATTCCATTCTCTAGGGCTCCGAGGTGCTCCCTGAATTCTTTCAATTATTATTCAAATACTTAAATCTCTCTTGGAGGAGGGAGGCAGCAGTTGCTGGAGAAGGAAGAGTTAACTTTTTGGCAACATCAGTTCCCAACCCCTTTATAGCCTACTGTAGAATTATTTACACTTAGCACACAGCTATAATTCCAGCACTCAGAAATCTGAGATAAGTGGATCTGAGTTCAAAGCCAACATGGTCTACATGGTAAGTTCCAAGATAGCCAGAGTTAGATAGTGAGACTGTCTCTAAATATCAAAACGACAACAGAAGAAATGTTTTACCTGGGCTTAGTGGCACACACCAGGAATCCTAGCACTCAAAGGAGTCTGAGGTAAGAGGATTGTTAGAATTTGAGGTTAGACAGGGCCACCAACTTTTTTCAGATCAGCCAAGCTACTTAGTGGCTGTAATTTCAATTTCCTGCAAAGGCAGGAAGACTGCTGTCTTGAGGCCAGACTGGTTAACATTAAGGATTTCTAGGCCAGCAAAGGCTAAGTATATGTTACTGGTGTTGGAGTCTGGCCTGGATTTTTCCAGGCTTTTGGCCTCTTTTTAAAAGAACTGAAATAAATGCTGCAGTGCAGCAAGGACTTTACTCAAAACAACGGTATAAAACAGAATGAAATAATCATCAAGACTGACAGTGGGCCAAATGAGGGAGGGTACACAAGGGTCCTGACTATTGTTTAGGGATTGGAGAGGAGTTTGGTTGCTAAGGAGTGTAGTTTGGGTGGTTTCTTTACTTTGATTAACACTTAGATAATATAGATCCTTGCATACTAAGAATGTCCTATTCCTAGTGCATTGGATTTTAACTATATGCACACCCAATTGTGTACAGACATAAGATGGAGGTTAGGAGATTCTTTGAAAACACAGGTTGCCTTATTGCTCTCTCACCCAAAATCATTCTAGGCCAATAGGCTCTCCTCGCGTCCTGCCCAACTACATTGGGAACATGTTCAAATAGATGGTCTTTAGTGGAAGAAGTAATCGGTTTACTTGCTTGGAGTGGGGGTATGTGCAGATGGAGTAGGTGGGTATCCTAGGTTGTTAACAGGTTCCTAGATGCATTGTTCAGAAAGGGGTATGTATGTGTGTATAATATATGCAGGTAAGGGTCTCAGGATCCAAAATGCATGATTAGAAGAGGGTTATGTGTTTACTGCACAAAAGGAGTGAAGTCCCAGCATGCTAAACTACCTCCTACTCCCATGCTTGCCTGCTGTAGATTGAGTCCTTGTACAAAGAAAAAAAATCCACAAAAGCAAGCATCTACTCTAGCATTTTTAAAATTTTTTTCTATTTTTCTATCATTGGTGTTTGAGGGGGTCCGATTCACTGGAACTTAAGTTACAGGCAGTTGTGAGCTACCATGTGGGTGCTTTGAACCCAGGTCCTCTGGAAGAGCATCCAGTGCTCTTAACCTCTGAGCCATCTCTCCAGCCACTTACCTTATTTATTTTTTTTCGAGACAGGGTTTCTTTATGCAACACCTGGCTGTCCTGGAACTTGCTTTGTAGATCAGGCTGGCCTTGCACAGAAATCTATCTGCCTGTGTCTGCCTCCTGAATGCCAGGATTAAAGGCACCTGCCACCACCAGCTGGATTTTTATACTAACATTTTAAAACTGGTACCTCCTACTGATTCTTCAACAACTGGTTGTCACAACCAATAAACATTAAACATTAAAGAGTTACTAGTATAGTGAGTTACCTACTTTTCTCTATGATGCAGAAGTTACTGGATACATCTTGGTTTTTTTCTCAATCTCACTGCACAAGTGAACTGAATTTCCTGGGGTGGGGAGCCCCACCTGTGTCAAGATTCTAAATGGCTGGCTAGCTAATTATAAGTATACACCAGGACCTGGGGAGATGGATAAATGGTTAAAAGGGGCTGGGGTGAAGAACATTCCAGATTCTTTAGGTATATGGACGCCAGGAGCTGGGGTGAAGCTTCCACCAGAAGAACCATCTCTAACCTAACACCATTCTGACTATCAGGTAAAACCTTTGGGATATATTCTAAGCATATCATAGCTTCCACTAACCCAAAAGCAAAGAATGTCCTCTGCTTGCACCAAAGACCTACAGCAGAGCTGCTTAATATGGCGATGCACTCCAGTGGAAACGGAGAACCAGGCATTCAAAGCCAGCCAGCCTCGTTTACAAAGAATGTCTCCATGGAAAGTTTGAGGTAGCCTGGATTATGTGAGAGCCCTGTCATTAAAGATAAAAATGCAGCCACGTGTGGTGGCGCATGCCTATAATCCCAGCACTCGGGAGGCAAAGGCAGGCGGATCTCTGTGAGTTCCAGGTCAACTTGATCTACAGAGTGAGTTCCAGGACAGCCAGAGCTACACACAGAGAAACCTATCTCAGAAAAACAAAAAACAGCCAAGTATGGTGGCCCATGCCTGGAATCCCAGCACTGGGAGGTAGAGAAAAGGAGGATCACAAGTTTGTAACCAGCCTGAGCTACAAAGTGAAACTCTTATCTTTAAAAATGTTTTTAAAAAGAAGTCTTTTAAAACCTAATTAATTAAAGAAAATCTACAGGAAAGATTTCTCTATTATAAGAAAAAAAGCCAAATAAAAAGGAGGGTCAAACATAAGAAACAAAATTCCCACTTTCTAGCGGAGAGACTGTTGCCTGACCCCGTAATTGTGATGCCTTATTTAAACAATTACAGATTAACCCTAATGGCACTGTACCAAGTTGCCAGTCTCAGAGAGAACAAAGAGAATTTTAAGGTTTACTATCTCCAGATAGTAAGATGTTCACTAAAATCTATTCAAGCACACACACTATTTGTATCCCTGGCTGCTCTGGAATTTGCTATAGAGACCAGGTTGACCTCAAATTTAAGATACACCTGCCATTTATCCCTAGTACTGGGATTAAAGCATTCACCTCCAAGCCCAACCAGATAACTTCTCCAAATTACTACAAAGAAAGCCATTCCCTCCAAGAAGTGTGGTACAATTCATATCTCTGTCTCAATATCTCAATCTTTCTTCTGTCTTCTGTCTCTTCCTCTTCCTCACTCTCATTTTGCCTGCTGTGTTTCTATTCACATTGTCTATATTAAAATTTATTTCAGTTCTGGTGTGGTTAATGTTTACAACTCCATACCCTGGGTTGTTGTCATTACTGCTACAACATTTTGCTATAACCTACCTACATGATGTCCTCACTAATATGCTTGGTAATTACCTTGATTTATGACTCCTTTCTTCTATGACTACCCAGCAGTTATGTGATTACTTTCATGGCTTCTTGAATCTGTTCCTGGGCCACAGTCACTCATATATGATTCAGAATAAACTTTTTAAAATTTATTTATATATTATGCGTACAGTGTTCTGCCTGCATGTATGCTTGCACTCCAGAAGAGGGCACCAGATCTCATTCTAGATGGTTGTGAGCCACCATGTGGTTGCTGGGAAGGGATTTGAACTCAAGACCTCTGGAAGAGCAACTAGTGTTCTTATCTGTTGAGCTATCTCTCCAGCCCCAAACTTATTTTTTTACTTTGAGGTAAAAGCTGTGTTTTGTGTCAGTTTAGTGATCCACTGTGAGATCCCAAAGACAACCGACTTTCACTGGCAGTGTGGTTGGCACCTGATACAGGTACAGGCACTTTGTGCCTGTTCCCTTCTTGTATAGCTGCTGGTGAACCCTTCCTGCTGCCCAAACTTCCCTTTTGCTGTGGCTGGTGGTCTGGGCTGGTGGTGGAGGTCCACTTACTTGCTTCAGACAGGAAGTGTTTGAATGAGAACATTTGACAGAATCTCTGCTAGCATTTAGCCCTTTGTCCTTCCATTCCGCCAATGGCTAAACTCTTACGTTTTTCTTGTCTCCTCACTCCTGCAATTTTAGTTTGGAAATTTTGGGAGGATCTAAAACCAAAGTGAGTTGCCACATGCCCCTAAGTTCAGCACCTGGAAGGGTAGAATTGGGAGAATCACAAGATTCAAGATTCTCAACTAGTTAGGGAGTTCAAGGTTAGCCTCAACTACATTACCAAGTTCTGTGAAGATCCCATCTCAGCAGCCTGGCCCCCCTGGATCACATCTTCTGATCCGGAGGAACTACCTCCCCACTGCCCCAGTGAAGCACAGAAAGTTATCTTAAGCGGTGCTGCTCTCTTGTAATCACAGCCCCGGCACGGTAGTGGCATTTCGATTGTATTTTAGTACATAAATTTACCTGAAGATCTGAGAGTAAAACAGTCCCACTGGTCAGCCGTATAGACCAGGTTATGGTAACCACAATGACACCATCTTTCATCCCAGCCCTAGAGAGGAATATAAGATGGGGTGGGGGGGGCTGTGTGTGACAGCTCTCAGACACACAGTCTCCTGAGATTCTGGGAACCAGGACCACCTTTTCAGACTGAGGTCGAGGTAAGAGCCAGTGACTGGCTCTTTTGCTTTTCAGATCTTCAGGTTGAACCCCAATTTCTCACCGAGTTTTTATTAATTGTGCTTCACCAGCATGATCAAATAATACAAATTGGTAACCAAATTATCACATGACTGGCCCCTAGCTCAATTCCTGATAAAGGTCTTGCTCCCTACTGAAATGAAACCTCATGAGCCAGGCTGCTATAGTACCCATTGCTCTCAGCATTACTGTCTTCCAAACTCTCACAAGAACAGCCCACCAAACTCTGCCTCCAGCATTCAACAGTTTCTACAGCCCAAAATTCCAAAGGCTTTTATATTCCATCTCCAAAAAGAAGGCATAAATTTCACATGGCCAGGTCCATCAAGTGACACCACACTCTCAGTACCAAGTTGTGTTCTAGTTCATTTGTTGTTGGGAAAAATAACCTGGACCAAAAGCAACTACAGGAGAAGAAGATTTATTTGAGTTAGAATTCTAGGTCACAGGTCATTATTTTGGGGAAGTCAAGAAAGGAACTAAAGCATCTATTCACACAGCCATAGTCCAGAGCAAAGACAGAGAAAAAATATATATATCTATGGATATCTGTCTATCTATCCATCCATCCATCCTCATAGGCTTGCTTGCTCTCATCCTGCTTTCTTCTGCCTTCTATAGTATAAGCGCCTGCCTAGGAAATGATGTGACTCACAATGAGACTAGGTCTTCCTACATTAATTAACAACAATCCTACAGACATGCCCACAGCCAGTCTAACCTAGACAATTCCTTAATTGAATTTCTTTCCAGGTGATTCTAGGTTGTGTTGGCAGTTTAAACTAACCTGATTTCTCACAAGTCTGGGCTCTTGTCTCTACCTGTCACTAGTAAATCTGAAGAAATGACAATTGTATTGGAAACAGGAATGAAAATGAGCAGTATTGTTATCTGAAGATGGACTGAATGATCACCCCCAGCAGCCATCATATTTGAATACTTGGTCCACTGTTGAACTGTTTGTGGATGATTAGGAGGTGTGACCTTGTTAAAGAAAGGGTATGACTGGAGGTGGTCTTTGAGGTTTTAAAAGCCTATGCCACTCCTAGTTAGCTAGCTAGCTCACTCTTGATGTGGGATTTCCCTCTGTATGCTGTTATTACCATTAATGAATAAAGAAATTGCCTTGGCCTGTTGATAGGGCAGAACTTATTTAGGCGGGGAAAACTAAATGGCATGCTGGAAGAAAGGAGGCAGAGTCAGGGAGAAGCCATGTAGCCCTGCCAGAGCCAGACAGAATTTTAGCCTGTAAGCCACAGCTACGTGGCGATACACAGATTAATAGAAATGGGTTAAATTAAGATGGAAGAGTTAGCCAATAAGAAGCTAGAGCTAATGGGCCAAGCAGTGTTTTAAATAATATAGTTCCTGTGTGATTATTTTGGTTCTGGGCGGCCGGGACGAACAGTCTAATACAACACACTCTCATTTGTCTGTCTGTCTGTCTGTCTCCTTCTTTACCCACCCTTCTGTCTCATGCTTATAGACCAAGATGTAAGCTCTAATCTACCTTTCCAGCATTTTGCTGGCTTCAATGTGGGTGCTGAAAACCAAACCTCTCCTCTGCAAGAACAGAAGCACACTCAACTGCTCACCCATATCTCCAGGCTGATTTTTATGAAAGATGGGATATAGAGGTCTAGTTTCCTTCTTCCACATATGGAAGTCCAATTTTCCCAGCACCATTTATTCAAAGAGGCTGCCTGTTTTCCCAGTGTTTTGTTTCTGCTATTGTTTCCAGGTTTTTTTTTTAAGACTTAATTATTATATTACAGTGTTCTGCCTGTATGTATATTTGCACACCAGAAGAAGGAACAAGATCTCATTATAGATGGCTATAAGCTACCATGTGGTTGCTGGGAATTGAACTCAGGATCTCTGGAAGAGCAGCCAGTGCTCTTAACCTCTGAGCCATTTCTCCATCCTCTGTAAGAGACATGGTCTCATGTATTGCAGACTGGCTTTGACCTTAAATTTCTGATCCTATCCCCACCTCTGAAATGTTGGGTTGACGATGTGCACTAGCACACATGGTTTATGTGGTGCTAGGGACCAAACCTAGGAGTTTCTGCATGTTAAATAAGCAATCTCAACCAAGTAAACCGTATTATCAGCCCCCAATATACTTTAAAAGAACATCTATGTACAGGTGTTTTGCCTCCTGTATGTAAGTGTATCACATGCAAATACAGGTCCTCTGCAAGAGCTCTCAGTGCTCTTACCTCCCCTAACACATTTCTGCTAAATGTACAACACCTTTCATCCGTTTGAGTTGCCCAGAGTGGTATGCATAGTGAGTTCTTGGCCAGACCTGCCAGGGGTACATAGAGAGACCTTGTCTCAAATAAAGAAATAAACTAACGAGTGCCTGCTGTGTGGGGTCATGTGAGTAATTACGTATTACACTAACGAGTGCCTGCTGAGTGGGGTCATGTGAGTAATTACGTATTAGCTGCTTATGTGGCCCAAAGGGAAAGAACACACAGTACAGTACGTCAGTCTCTCTGAAAGGCTCGAAGTACTGACAACCTCACAAGTTCTTCAGAGATGAAACCTGACCCCCAGAAAAAAGTTAGTCTGTTTTTTTTCTAGATATTGACTAAGCCTGATAGCACTAAAATAATGAAGACTCATTCTGTCATAATTCTGCTTACAAGTTTTATTTTCATAGTAACTGTTACTAGTGGTTTTTAGTGACTTTCTTGTATTTACATTTTATATACACATTTATACTTGGAAGGTAAAGAAACTGTACAATAAAAAAGGTAAGAAAAAGAAATACAGAACATAAGACCACCTCAGGAAACTATACCTGAAAGTAAAATTAAATCCAGGCAAAGTAGTATAAATTCAAAGAGATCACTGCCAGAGGTTATGTGCCCTTTATGAGGGACACCAATATCAAGGCATAGTCACAAGAGTTAAAAGCTCATCCTAAAACCTATTAAGACTCTAGAAACTGCTTCAGTATTTTATTACACTACCAGCTTCACTGAGCCAGCCCCTTCGATAGGAATTAACTCTTCAGGGTTCCCAAGGCTAGAATGATTAACCCATAGGGTAAAAATATATGGACACCCTCTGGTCCCATACTCCTTAGGCAGTTTACTATACCATAAGGAAAAATCTCTGGCTTTTTAGTATAGAGACTATATATATGTATTGTCCACCACTAACAGAAATGTGTGCTTCTATGTTATTTCAAACCAAACTACAACATCAAAACAGTATAAATCTAATTAATAACCAAACAGTATTTTGTACAGATATTACCCATAATAATTCAAATGATTTAGGTTAGGTTCAAAAATTAAGTATAATAAATTTAATGCCAGTTTACCAATGATTAATAATTTATATGAGATGCCATCAAAAAGACTAAGAAAAAGGTAAAATTACTTTTACTATTATTCCCATCAATTAGAAAAAATATGCATAGAGTTTCACAAGTCTTAGACTTAGCTATATAATTAACAAAATTTGTTTCTATAGATAGAAGATGGATTTTAACTAAAAAAATTCAAGTCTTATAAGTAGTGTGTTATCTAGAACTCTTAGAATTCATTGCTTTTTTATTCTTACTCTCAAAGTCAAGTCTTCAGTCCTCTAAAGTGCAAAAAGATCTTTCATTCTACCAGTTAGTTTTTTAATGTTAAGTTACTACCTAACAATTTGTCAGACAAGAAACAAAAGGCTAAAATTCTCCTGTAATAGAAACCCCTTAGAGAAAGAATTTCTCTTCAAAAACAAAGGGACACAACACTGTGGGAAACACCATAAACAAAACAAGAAACAATGTCCCACCAACATTTCCAGTTCTAGAGGGCCAGAACTGCCCTAGCCTATGATACGGTAAGCAGAAGTTACAGTGACTTCAATAACATACAACGTAGTTGCTTACTATTGGTGTACAATAGCTTCAAGCGCCCAGAACTGGAGATTATACATGTATCCTATCTTTTTTGGAGGTTAAAGTAGGATTTAACAATCCTATTCTGACCCCTGAAGTGCGGTTGTGGTAATTGTTAAAAAAGAAAAAATATAAAAAAAATTGAAGTTTCTGTTGAAGCTATTTTAAAAAAATTATTGCATTTAAAGTATTCACTCCAAATTATGGAGTATGTAAGGGCCATCTAAGCCTTTTCCTCTGAAAAATGGCTCTTCCAGGTACTTTTTTGTTAATACTGTCAATAAATTACGTATTTCATTTATTTCAGCCATGGAACTTCAGCTCAGCAGTTTTCCAGCTCTTGAGTCTTCTCTCTAGCACTTCTTTCCATGCTATCAGCACGAAACAGGAAACTTTCCCCAAAACTAGCTTTGCATTTCAGTTTGTCCCTAACTCAAATGTTAGCTCTTCTGAGCAGGACTGCTGTTCTTATCCCCTTCTTTAGTGTCCTTCGTTACAGATGCAAAGACCTGCAAATTGTACGAAACAACGAGATTTAAATAACCATGGGCTATAAACACAGAAAGCTCTGCGCAATATTGCCATTCTCAAGTCCTCACACCATCCCTGTTTAAAATTTCTATGCACAGGGTCTCACAGCCCATGCTGGCTCTGACCTGTTACACAGCAGAGGATGAGTCTGCTGATTCTTTTGCTGCCACCTCAACAGCTGAAATTTCTGGCATATGCTACCTTCTCAGATTTTCTGGGAGTTTTTTGTTTGCTTTGGCTTTTCTTGTTTTTGTTTCTATAGTTTATTAATTCATTGGTTGTGTATGTGAGTATGTGTGCATGCCTTGGTCAGCAGACAGCTTGCATGAGTTGGTTGTCTTCTGCCACATGGGTCCTGGAGATTGAACTTGGGTTGCAAGGATTGCCAGCAGGAACTTTTACTTGTTGAGCCATCTCCCCACCTCTCCTTTACTTTATTTTTAAAGCCCAGTTTTACTGAGTATAATTAGTTTCCAGTTTTCATCAACTGAAAATTACTCTGTTATTACTGGGGCAGTATTTTTATATTTTATTTCAAGGGCAATTAAACTAAGATCTTAAAAGACAGATGTGTCATTCATGGAGTAAATGACAATGTTTATTTTATGTCATTTACCAGTATATGTGTTTCTCCTAACAAGAGTAAGCATCTGAAAGCCAGAATCTCTGCATGTGGTTGCACATGCTGTATTCCAGAACAGAGGATCACGGGTCAAGGCTGTGTTGGTTAATAAGAATGCCTCCCACAGGCACATACATTTGAATATATTCACACATTCTGGTCATCCCAGAATGGGAATACTAGGGACAGATTAGGAGGTATGGCCTTGTTGGAGTAGGTGTGTCACTAGGGGTGGGCTTTGGGGTTTCAAAGGCTCAAGCCAAGCCCAGTGTCTCTTTCTTCCTGATGCCTACAGATCCAAATGTAGAATTCTCAGCTACCATGTCTACCTGCGTGCTGCCATGCTCCCCGCTATGAGAATAATAGACTAAACTTCTAAAACTGTAAGTAAACCTGAATTAAATGCCTTTTATTTCTATGAAAGTTACCATGGTCTCTTTACAGCAATAGAACACTGACAAAGACAAAGGTCATCTTCGGCTATACAGTAAGATCAAGTCTAGCCTGGGTTAAATGATACCCTGACTCAAAACAACAAAAGCTAGTATCAAACATTATGTTCTTTCTGTTGCAAGCTTTTAGTACACAGCAGATGGGGCTTTTTGGTGGTGTTTCATTTTTTTACATTCATCTATCTATCTATCTATCTATCTATCTATCTATCTATCTATCTATCTATCTATCTATCTAATATGTGAGTGCATTAGCATGCATGTGCCATAGTGCATGTGTGGAGTCATTTACATGTGGGATCCAGGAATTAAGCTCAGATATTTAGCATCAGCATGCATTTGCCACAGTGCATGTATGGAGTCATCAACATGTAGGACCCAAGGGTATATGTGAGTGCATTAGCATGCATGTGCCACAGTGCATGTGTGGAATCTTCCATCATGTGGGACCCAGGGATTAAACTCAGATAGTCATATTGGCAGCGGGAACCTTTACCCTTGAATCATCTTGCCAGTCTCATAGCAGGTATTTAATACAGTTGTCTGTTTGAAATATCAAAGTATCCCCATGACTGCATTGGTAAGTGAATGATTACTTTAGGTGGCAATTCACTAAAATACTACAGGATTTATATAAAATAAAGCTGTAAATTTAGAAAAAAGAAAGCCATTTTAAATCCTTCCATCTCAAAGCCAAGAATTATTTTTTAGTTTAAGATTAATATTTGTGATACAGATAACTGCTTTACAAAAAGTCAATAAATAATTTTAACTATTAAAAGTTTAAAAAAGGAGTGAGGGAGAAGGTGGAGGGAGCAGGAGAAGGGGAGGAAGTGGGAAACAGATTTGGTATGTAAAATGAGAAAAGATAAGTTTTTAAAAAATAAATTTTAAAAAAGTTAAAAAAAAAAGTACCTGAGTCCATTTTTTGGTGCTATTCTGCATCTGAATGGCTGCAATACAGCTGAAAAGCTTTTCTGATGTGATATCTTCTGGCAATTTGGTAAGAAATTGTGCTATATGAATAAAGTCCATCTGTAGGAGTATATCTTCATATAGCCGGAGGATTCCCAATCCAGTCCTAAATAAAAATTCCTCTCCATCTCTGCAAAACACATCCCAGACACGACAAGCCAGATCAAGTGGCAGTGACTTGCTGTACAGCGTGAAGATCCTAAATTCAGGGAGGAGACAGTTACTGAACTGTTTATTTATTCACTCCATCACGCATCACTACGGAAAAAGAAGTGCATAGGGATAAAAGGACAGTATAATGTCTGTTTTCAAAACTTGAATAGTGATAAATTAATCAATAAGTAATGACGTTAAGTAAATTTACAACCTTACATGGAGATGAAGTCTGGAATAAAACAGGGTAGAATAGCATAATGATAAGAGCCATGGAGTTCTGAAACCAGAATGCTTGAGTTTGAGTCTCTAATTTCCTACTTTGTTATATGACACTAAGAATAATATTTAGTCTTGCTATGCTTCAGATTCCTCATCATAGCAAACTAAAGATATTAATATTACCTATTTTAGGGCTGTTTTAAAAATTAAGGTAGTAAAATCATTTTCTCATCTTGTTATTGTTGGTTGTTATGTATTTATTGGAGGTTGGGGCAGACAAGTTCTCATTATATAGCCAGGCTCCTGCTCATAACTCATGCTCCTCCTACCTCTGCCTCTCCCAGGGCTAGAACTTCAGGCATGCACTACTATACCCAGATTAATTAAGGGTTTAAAACAGTGTCAGATATATAAAGAATGCTCAAGACTTGAGGTGCAGCTTAATCCTAGAGAAGCTTGCTAGTATGTGCAAGGCTATGTGTTTAATCCTCAGCACTACACATGTCAACCAAACCAACAACAAGGGAGGGAGGGGAAGAAGGGAGGAGGGAGGGAGAACATCAACCAAAGCAATAGTGAGGAAGGTGGGTGGAGAAAGAGGGAGGGAGAGGGCAGAGAAAGAGAGAGGAAGCAAACCAGAATATACCAGGGAAGAGAAATGAAAAAGGCCCAATGACTACCAAATAGGAAGACATCCTATTTGGTAAAGGTCATTATCTGCTTATTCATTTTTCTACACCAAAGTTTACAGCTAGCCTAGGGTCAGTGGTAGAGCACCTGCCTAGCATGCAAGATATCCTGGGCATCATTCCCAGGGTAAACTGAATATGGTGGCACATGCTTGAAACTCTAACCCTTGGAAGGTAAACTAGGAAGATTAGAATTTCAAGGTCATCCTCAGCTACACAGGAAGTTTGAAGCCAGCCTGGACTACAAGCCCTGTCTCAAAAATAAATAAAGTTCTATAACTACTCTTTACTGTTGGCAACTTCATGATCTCCACTTTTAATTTTTTTTTTTTTAATTTAATGAATCTGCTTGTGTGTGTCTGTTCATGCAGTGCCTGAGGAGGCCAGAGGAGGGCATACAATTCCCTTGGATTGGAGTTACAGACACCTTGAGGTTGCTGGAAGTTGAAACTGAATCTTCTGGGACACCAGCCAGTGTTCTTAAGTACTAAGCCATTTCTCCCTCCTAAATTCTCCATTTCTTATCAAAATTCACAGTGATACTAAAGTCAACTGTCTATTGCTTACCATACAAACCCTCAAAATTACAAAGAATATCCTGGAAATAAAAAAATAAATATTAGCATCTAAACAAGGAATTATTCCTCTTTCAGAACTTTGGATAAAGCTTTGAAAAACATCTTATTAAAGAAATATTTTTCCCTGAGATATCAGTATATGCTAGGCATTAAATAAGATACTCCATCACTACAATTCACTACATTTCAAGATATTACTATACTCTTTTTTAAAAAAGAATTTATTTACTGCAATGTGCATGTGTGTGTGCACGCACATGTTTGCCATAGTGCATGTGGATGTCAGAGAACAACTATTGGGAGTTGGCTCTTGTCTTGCACCTTGTTGAGGCAGGGTCTCTATTGTTTCTGTTGCTGTGCTCATTACTCCAAGCTAGCTTCCCAGGGATTCTCTTGTCTGTGCCTCCCATGTCACCACTGGAATGCTGAGATATGTGCCACTGCATCTGGCTTTTAGGTTACAGGGGTCAAAATCACATCCGATTGTGTGGCAAGTGCTTTCCCATGCTGGGCCATCTTCCGAGTCCCCTATTTTTCTCTCTTTCCTCTATTTTGCAAAAGACTTTAATACACACACACATATATATAATTTTTATCTTAAAAATATTTTATTTTATATATCTGCATATATTATATATGTGTATATATTGTATGATTACGCATGTGTGCATAATTCGAGTGTGTGTGTGTGTGTGTGTGTGTGTGTGTGTGTGTGTGTGTGTGTGTGTGTGTGACCTAACTGCAGTGGAGAAGGGCAGAAGAAGGTGTTAGATCCTCCAGAGCTGTAGTTACAGGCTATGGAGCTGCTCAAGCATTTCCCCAGTAGGGAAATGAACTCAGGTTCTCTGCAAGAGTAGCATGCACTTTTTTTTTAAAGAACTGCATCAGCATACCACACAAAGCACTCCTAACCACTGAGCAATTTCTACGGTTCTCTCCTATTCCCATATATATATGAAACAGAAACTGATTTCAAGACAGTCTGTTTTTTGTTTTGTTTTTCAAGACAGGATTTCGCCTTGTTTCCCTGGAACTCAACTTTGTATCAGGCTGGCCTTGAACTCAGAGATCCTCCTGTATCTGCCTCTGGAGTACTGGGATTCAAGGCATGTACCACATCTGGCTCCAGTCTGTTTTTAAATATGTCCCTATAAAATGTGGGACTTTTTCTATTTGTAAGGGAAAGGTTCTTTTACATGTATAATCTCATCTATCAGATTTACTATATTTCCTAAAAAACAGAGAAAGTTATAGTTTATTTCCTTTTTACTGTTATGTCTGTCAGTGACTTACCAATCTATCAAGTATATATCTGGTGTAAGACTATATGACTTGAAATGAAGAAATAGTTTGGACAGGTTTTCCTCAAAGAATACTTCAAATGTTGCAAAATACTTCAACATCTATAAACAGAGAATAAAATCAATAAAATTACAAAATAATCTACTACAAAAAGAAAAATTATTAACATTAATTTTATTAACAACTCCTCTGAGTTGCTTCAAGTTTTCCTAAAACTGCCATTCAATGAAAACTTCATCTATTTGATTAGACTATCTCAGTCTTCCATGTTTTTTATTCTAAGCAGACATTCAGAGTACAGAAACATATGAGGCAAACACAATCTATCCTAGATGTTCATACCATGCTGTGGTCCACCCGGAAAAAGGCCAACTGGCACGGCTTATTTAGGAGATTTGCGAATGCAATGAAGGCATCTGCTTCTTCCAAATTGAGAATGAGCACAGCTGCAATGAAGGACATCCCTTGAACCTTTCAAAGGGAAGGGAAAATAAAAATCAATTTAAATAATTCTAGAGTTTAGTTACCCTCCTCAAAATTTACAAACTGATATTAAGAATTTACTGATTTCTTCCTCCCCCCCAGTAAAAGCAAGTACTAACAAAATGTAATAGTTGTGAAATTCCCCCAATTTTAATTTATTGTTCATGTGATAGAGTTTAATAAGTCAGGAAAAAATTTAAACCAGCCATTATTTGCTCTAAGAGCCTATATCAGTGTACCACCTAATTATTTCTTCTTAGTCTAAATTCTTTCAAAATTACACATTAATGAAAATTAAGTGATTGTTTTCGCATTATAACATACAAAGAACTAAGAATAAAAGAGGTCTATGGATAAATTGCTAAAATTCTAAGAAAGAAGTTGTGGGCCTTGAAACAGCCTGAACTTGTGGGGAACCACAAGAAAAACATGAAGGAGAATAAAAATTCCCTTAATGAAAAGAAGCTTAAACAAAGAAATGACAGCCCATATAGAATACAACATTTATAATGGAATGAATAGAAGACACTTAGAAAAAGATTCATTTATATTATGAAAGGCCTTAATAAAACAGCTAGTGAGTTATCTATATATCAATTACACCGGAACTGGAGAGATGGCTCAGAGGTTAAGGGCACTGGCCGCTCTTCCAGTAGTCCTGAATTCAATTCCCAGCAACCACATGGTGGCTCACAACCATCTGTAATGAGATCTGGTGCCCTCTTCTGGTGTGCAGGCACATATGCAGACAGAACACTATACATAATAAATAAATACATATTTTTAAAAAAGCAATTATACCTCTCTTTAATTAAAAACATAGTCAAGAATTCTATAATAGACATACACACAGAGTGCCCTGAGAGTAACTGCAATGATGGATGTGTCTTGTTCCCAACCAAATATTCTGAAAGTCTGTCTATAATCACCATCTCTAGCTTCCTTTTTTTTGGGGGGGGGAGAGATCGAGATGGTTTCTCTCTGTTGTACTGGTTGTCCTCGAACTCACAGAGACATGCCTGCACCTGCCTCCTGAGTGCTGTATCTAAACAAAGGTGTGCACCACTACTGCTCGGCCATCTCTAGTTTCTTACATCCCCTGTAACACACTTCAGATGGATTCCCGCTCACTAATATTAGTACATTGCACTGATCCATTCTTTCTTTTCTTCGGGGTGAAAGGGATAAGATTTCATGTTGGAGCTAAGCTGGCCTGGAACTCACTATATAGCTAAGACTAGCCTTAATCTCATAGCAATCCCCCGTTCTCAAGCTACTAAGTGAGAGGATTACAGGTATGAGACATCACACTGTTTTCAATAATTTTTCATCTATTCCTATTTCTCTGGAAATACACAAATTAATATAAAACAGAACAAAATTGTACCAGGCAATGAATCTCTACAGTTCTTTAAATGAAAGGAGAGAAGATGAAAGTTCAATAACTTCTAGTTAAACACTGGACACTCAAATTTTCTTTGTTTCTTCCCCAAATCCAACATGACAGTAAAGGGAAATGTAAATATTACCTTGGGAGGACAGAGAGAATGGAAAAGGTTACAAACGGTGTAAATGATGTGAACATCATTTTACAGTTCTAACTAAAACAAGCAGAAATGTTGAAACAACGGTCTGCAGAAGAAAAAGCCAACAGTCATCGAGCCAGAGAATCCTGTCTGGCTCAAGAACTGAAGCTGGAAGACATTCTCAAGTTGAAGAGTAGGGTGAACAGGCAGAGTTGGTTCAATCTACTAAGTGAGAAATTTTTCTCCCTTTATCCTGTATCGACAGGTGACTTGTCTTCCCCTAATCTAGCAGAATATGCAAAGAATTTATTCAACAGAGGAACAGCCACAGAGAAAAGATGGCTAGGGAGACAAGCCAAAGCAATCACTGACAGCAGAGGTGTTAACATGCAGCCAGTTTTATTGTCGGTAGTTGGTAAGAGATCGAAAGCTTCCTCTTCAGGTAAACCAATAAGCTCAAAAGATAGAGCTACAGATAATGTGTCTATAAATATCTAATGCAACATAGGAAGTCTTGATAGGTATAGATAAAATGTTTACATATAAAAATCAGACTGAAACAAATACTTACATAACCAACATCAGGTCTGTAACATGTATATGCCCCTAAGATACTATGTAAAACATCATGATATGGACCACCCTTAGGAAAGAGGAATAAAATTTGAAATTGTAAGTATCTCTAGGTTAATGCTCATGAAATGTTAAAAACTGTAAAACTAAAAAAACCTGCAGCATTCTCTAACCAGTTTTAGCATATTTAATCATTATAAAAAATATTCTACATGCATTTATCAAGACGTTTTCAGAATTAATAAAAGTTTGATCTTAATAAGTTAAATATACTCACTTGAATACAACTTATAATTTACAAACAATTTTAAATACTTCTATGGTATAATATGATAAATACAGATTATTTTTCTATTTAAATTTTTCTATTTTATTTATATACACATGAAGATAGAAACTAGGGCCTTGCACATGCATGCACATGTTCTTATACTGAGTCCATTTCACTCTGTATAATTTCAGAAAAAATAAAAGTGGCCAGGCATGAAGCACACAACTTTAATGCCAACAAAGCAGGGTGTCCACACTATGAGTTTGAGGTCAATGTGATCTACATCATGAGTTCGAAGACAACTGAGGTTACATAGTAAGACACTGTTTTTAAAAAACAAAAAGTCTACCAGGTATACTGAGTTGTGTCAGTAATTTTAATAGCAATAGTAATTTCTTTATTCTCTTCCCCCCCTTTGGTTTTTGTTGTTGTTGTTGTTTTATTGTGTTTGTTTGTTTTTGAGACAGGGTTTCTCTGTAGCTTTGGAGCCTATCCTTGTACTAGCTCTTGTAGACCAGGCTGGCCTCAAAGATCCACCTGCCTCTGTCTCCCGAGTGCTGGTATTAAAGGCATGGGCCACCACCACCTGGCTCCCCTTTGGTTTTTTGAGACAAGGTTTCTCTGTGTATCTTTGGTTGTCCTGAAACTCACTCTGCAGACCAAGTGCTGAATTAAAGGCATGCACCACCACACTCAGCTCCAATAGTCCTTTTTAAAATATGTATGTATAGGTTTTCTGCCTGCATGTATATCTGTGTACAATGTCTGTGCATGATGTCCATGGAGACCAGAAGAGAGTGTCAGATCCCCGGAATAAGAATTACAGAGAGCTGTGATCTGCCACAAAGATGCCAGGAATAAAATCTGAGTCTTCTAGAAGAGCAAACAATCAATCTTAACTGTGGGATCTTCTCTCCAGCTCCAATGTATTTATCATTTATTTACTTATTGTGCATGTGTGTAGGTACATACATGTCAGGAATTGGTTCTCTCCTTCCAACTATGTGGGTTCCTAGGATCAAACTCAAGTTGTCAGGCTTGGCAGCAAGCACCTTTACCTGCAGAACCATCTTACTGGTACCAAAAGTAAAATGTTATCAACACATAGCCTGTATTATACGTAAACTATTTCCTTGGATTTCAGTATTAAGAATTAAAGATAGCCAGTTATTCCTGTAAAAAAAATATAAACTATTTCTTCCTAGTTCAGTGGTAATTCTAAACAACTTGGAACCAATGTGTTATATTTTAACAGTTTGTCAGGTAAACCCATTAATTCTAACATAAAAATTAACTATAACAAAAATGTAAGTTCCTACCACATAATAAATGTTATGATAACTACAATGTGTTTTATTCTATAGAAAACAAGTGCTTTAATTTTTTTGTTTCACATTTTTATATGAAGACATTATTTTTAATTTTTAAAAATTTATTTTTTATGCATATGAGTGTTTTATCTGTATGTATATGCCTGGTGCCATGGATGTCAGAAGAGAGAGTCAGATGTCCTCCTGAAACTGGAGTTAGAGATGGTTGTAGGCTAGAAACTGAACCCAGGTCCTTCTCTTAACCACAGAGCCATTTCTCCATTCCTGCTAAAAAGCAAGCTTCTTTTGTTTTATTAAAGCCAGGTGTCACTATGTAGCTGCAGGCTGAGACTCACCTGCCTCTGCCCTCCGAGTGCTGGAGTTAAAGCCACCTACCACCATGCCTGGCTTCTTCTCAAATTTTAAAAATATTTATTTCTTTAAAAAAATAATACCTGGGGGCTGGAGAGATGACTCAGTGGTTAAGAGCACTGGCTGCTCTTCCAGAGGACCCAGGTTCAATTCCTATCACCCGCATGGCTCACAACTGTCTGTAACTCCAGTTCCAGGGGATCCAACACCCTCACACAGACATACATGCATGCAAAACACCAATGCATGTAAAATAAAAATAAATAAATAAATAAATAAATATTATAGAAATAATAATATGTGGGCTGGCCTGGTAACTCATATCTTCAATTCTAGCATTTGGAAGGCAGAGGCAGGTGAATCCTGTGACTTCTACACCAGCCTGCTCTATAAGGGATACATAGTGAGACTGTATCAAAAAAATAAAATAAAAAATAGTGCTTATGGATTTACAGAATTTGTCCCACTGAGTATTGGAAGAATAAAATAAAACAGCGGTTAAAAACTGACTAGAAAAACCTCACCTTCTGAAAGATGTAGAGAGATGGAAATGTACGGGATATGTCCAACTTAATTAATTCCAGGCTAGCCTCTCGGTCAGCAACAGATATACCTGTATTACCAAACAAATAAATTTAAGCAGAGGCCAATCGCATTTCCTATATGTTAACATAAGTAGAAAAGCTGAATAATCAAGAACGTGCAAGAACACTGAATAGTCTTTGTTAGAACTTAGGACTTAGCCTCTTCCCCCACCCCCAGCATTGTTTTTTTCTTCTGTTTGTTTAGTTTTGAGACAGGTCTCATTATGTAGTTCCAGCTGTCCTGGAACTCATTATGGTCACCCAGCTGGCCTCAAATTCATAGCCATCCTCCTGTCTCTGCTTCTCAAGTGCTGGGATTAAAAGGCATGCATCTTGCCTAGCTAGTTTTCGACTTTTGTATTTTGTGTGGGGAATTTGAGACAGGCTCTCACATAGCCTAGGCTAGCTTCAAACTTCAATTCCCCATGTAGACTTGAATTCCTGATCCTCTTGCCTGTGCCCTCCTGCGTGCTAGTATTATGGCATGTGCCACTATACCTAGTTTGTGTGGTACTGGGGGTTAAACACAGGACCTTGTATATGCTAGGCAGGCACTGTCTACTGAGCTACATCTTTAGTCCTCTTTCCCTTCTGAGACAGAGTCTCACTCTGTAACCCAAGCTAACCTCAAACTCATATCAGTACTTCTGCCTCAGCCTTATAAGTGCTGGGATTATAGACCACCAGCCACAGACAAGAAAACATGATGTCTACTTCTTCTCTTTCTCCCTCCTGCTGTACCTTGGTTGGTTCTCTCCTATCATATGGGAGCTATGAATCACACTCATCCTTAGATTTGGCAGTACATGCCTTTTCCACTAAGCCATCTGGCCAGCCCTGGCATAATTATTTATTACATTCAATTAACTCATTGGGAAGTACAATTTGTTTTGTAAAGGTTCTCATGTTCAGGCTGACCTCAGACTGGCTACACAGCTGAAAATGACCCTGAACCCAGTCCTCCTGCCTCCACCCCCTAAAGTGTAGGGATAAAAGGTGTATTTACCCAACCTACTCTCAGACACATGCCATTTTAATTCATATATGTTGTTTTTTTCTGTTTTGTTTGTGGCTCTGAGCAATTGTTCTTCAACCACCGAGTTTCAGTTTTAGGTATTGTTTGCTTTTTTTTTTTTGGCTTTTTTGTTTGTTTGTTTGTTTCTCTGTGTAACAGCCCTGGCTATCCTGGAACTCATTCTGTAGACCAGGCTGACCTCAAACTCACAGAGACCAACCTGCCTCTGCCTCCTGAATGTTCAGATTAAAGGTGTGCGCCACCACCTGTCCCTTTTGTTGCTGATGTTGACATTTCCAATCTTAATTTGTATAATTTTGGCACTTCATAAAAACTGAGCCAGAGATGGAGATATACAGATATACACCTGTAATCCCAGTCCTCTAGAAACAGAGGCAGCAAGTTCAAGGCTAGACTGGGCTATAAATGAATATATCTCAAAAAATAATAATAAATAAATGGAAAGAATAATGCAACAGCTGAGATCTCGCTCATACAAAATTTCACATATCTTCACTTCCTCTGCATTTGTAGTTCCTCACGAATAGCTATAATAGCTGACTGATCTCTTTCATGGCCCTCAAAATCAAGTCTTCACTCTGACCACTTAGTAATATTTCCCTTTCCTAATGTCACTTCCTAAAACTGAAAACAGCATTTTGCACTATGAGATAAATACTATTTCTTTATTGAAAGATACATTTTAGAGTTTTACTTACAGGCAAGAAAGAGTTTGCTTTCCTTTTTTATTTATTTATTTAAATTTTTCAAGGCAGGGTTTCTCTGTATAACAGCCCCGGCTATCCTGAAACTTGTTTTGTAGACCAGGCTGGCATCGAACTTACAGAGACCTACCTGCCTGCCTCTGCTGGGATTAAAGGTGTGCACCACCATGTCCAGTGAATTTGCTTTCTACACAGTAGATATAATATGAAGGCCTGGGTTCAATCCCCAGCAGCAACATATGTCCACCACATAAACAGGACATAGTGGCTCACACAGATAATCTTAGAACTCAGGAGATAGAGGCAGGACATCAGAAGTTCAGTGTCATCCTCAGATATACAGTGAATTCAAGGCCAGACTGAACTGAATGAGAACCTATCTAAAAAAAAAAAAAAAAGAATTAGGAAAATGATTCTCCATTATCAGACTACAAAAGATAATTAAATAAATTTGCCTAAATTTAAAAAACTGATACAAGGAAAAAATTCTTCAAAATGGTTAAGAAAACTAACTGGCAAGACAGAGAGAGGTAAGGGTGGGAGTTATGGTTGAATTAAAGGAACAAAGAGTAAGGCAAATCCCAGTAAGAACTATATGTGGTTTATTAGGGACTAAGGTCAGTGGATGAAGAAAGATGATTTCAGAGAGTGAAAACATGAGTCTTTAATAACAGCTTGGTCTGAAAACACTTGATTCGCCACTGGATCAAACAGACCTGACTTATAGTTCAGTCTCTTGCTTCTAACTCACTAACTACTCTAAGCCTATTTCCCTTTCCAAAGCTCAGAATACTATCATCTACTGAAATGAGGTGCTGCACTTAAATCTGGTTCATAATAAAATCCCAGTACTATATTCAGGACCTGGGTTTTTAAATTCTCATTTGGAAACCCTCATACCTTCAATGTCACTATCAGAACTGGTTTCACTGAAGCTCTTCCACCGTTCTCTTGCTCTTGAAAGAAAGATTTCATACAGTTCTGGGGAGAAAAACAAAAATTCATAAATAATACAAAAGAAATAAATTCACATTTTTATTTTCACTATAAGCAGGCATCAAAAATGTGATAAAGAGTGGTGGTAGCGCACCCCTTTAATCCCAGCATGAGGGATTCATGTTCAGCATGTATGAAGGCCTGGGTTCAATCCCCAGCACCAACGTATGTCCACCACATAAACAGGACATAGTGGCTCACACAGATAATCTTAGAACTCAGGAGATGGAGGCAGGACATCAGAAGTTCAGTGAACAGAGACACGTGGATATCTGTGAGTTCAAGGCCAGCCAGGTCTACAGAGTGAGTTCCAGGACAGGCTCCAGAGCTACACAGAGAGACCCTGTTTCAAAATACAAAAACAAACAAACAAAAAAGTGTGGTAAACTGAAGCAAACTCCCTTTATCAGAATGCTTTAAGACATGACAGAGGAGTAAGGTCATCCTGGGGTCTCCTGCTAACTCCAGGAATGGAGGGATGCTGCTCAACAGCCAAACTGGCCAGGAGCAGCTAAAACTTGGGGAGTCAGACCCAGACTGCATTCCAACTCTGCCAATTATTACCTCTGGGATTTCAAGAAACTTACTTAACTACTCTGGAACTTGATTTTTTTCATCTGTAAATTGGAGAAAATAATACCCATTCATGGGGTTACCAATAATTAAACAAGTCATTTTCTGTAGGTTCTGGTATCTTTTCTCTTTTTTGTTTGTTTGTTTGTTGTTGTTGTTGTTTATTTTGTTTTGTTTTGTTTTCTGAGACAAAGTTTCACTCTGTAGCTCTGGTTGTCCTGGAGCTCACGTTACAGGCCAGGCTGGCCTCAAACTCAGAGATCCACCTGCCTCTGTCTCCCAAGTGCTGCGATTAAAGATGTGCACCACCAGCCTGGCATCTTCTGGCATCTTTTCTATTTTTGAGACAGGTTCTCAAGAGGTAGCTTTGGCTATCCTAGACCTTGCTATGTAGATAAGGTTAGCCTCATACGCAGCAGTCTACCTGTTTCTGCCTCCCACGTGCAGGAATTAAAGGTATGGACTAAAAATTCTATTTAGTTTTAAATGTAAAACACAAAAATGGTTTCTGAAAAACACAAATTGTACAAAATAGCATGGAATAAAAATAAATTTCCTCCTTTAAGATGTAACTACGGTTAGCAAGGCTCTTATGAACTACTCCAAATGTGAAGATGTGCACATCTGATTCTTTATATCCTCAGTTTTAGAAACTCAGGGACTGGAGAGATGGTGCAGCAGTAAGAGCGCTTACCACTCATGTATAGGTCCCAATTTCAGCTCCCCATACACATGTCAGAAAACTCACAATGACATGTACCTACAGCTCCAGGGGTCCTACACCTCTGTCCTCCATGGGCACCTGTACTCACATGCATATTCCCATAGACAGCACATACACATAATTAAAAATATAAAAATAAATCTTAAGAAAACAAAGCAATGACATATATGTATTGCTCTCATTTTACCTTGTTCCATTAGAAATTATACATTAGTAGGCACAACTGTTGTTGGATTTTTTTTTTGTTGTTGTTTGTTTTTTGCAATGCTAGGGACTGAACCTAAGGCCAGGACTCTACCACTGAGTTAAATCCCCGGACCTTTTTGTTTTCTTTTTAACACGATATTCCAATGTATGACAACTATAACAAGTATTCTTATATTGTCAAGACTTGGATTTTAAAAGTAACTGACTACATATATTTCAAACATACTTTATAATTCAATTTCCCTTTCTATTTACTAATTGTTATTACAAATTACTTGACAATAAAATTTTAAAGAAATAAATAAAAAGTTAAAAGTACTTATGCCCAAATCCACGAATGATTTAATTGTGATTTAAAATTTTATGCATACAATTGCTTGAGGTTGTCGGTTATCAACTATATCGATTTTTTAAAAATTTCGAACTGTTTTCATGTCAGTCTCCTTCTTTCCCCCAGTTTTAAGCTGTCCTGGAAGAAGAAAGGGCTCCAACTGACAAATCAGTCACATTAGGAAATCACAAAGTTGATCTAGTAAGAAAAATGCGGTAACTAATTTTTTTTAATATTTATTTATTATGTATACAATATTCTGTCTGTGTGTATGTCTGCAGGCCAGAAGAGGGCACCAGATCTCATTACAGATGGTTGTGAGCCACCATGTGGTTGCCGGGAATTGAACTCAGGACCTTTGGAAGAGCAGGCAATGTTCTTAACCACTGAGCCGTCTCTCCAGCCCACAGTAACTAATTTTTAAAAATCTAAAACGTAACTTTCCCAAGAAGATTTACAATTAATATACCCAGTGAAGAGACCTTTGTCTCAGTTTCACACTGAATCCAAAAGGGAAAGGTGGAAGCAGGCTTAAATCCAGGACACGATGGTGCCTTGCACGTGAATGGCGAACACTCTCATTTCAGGGTTTGGTCTCAGTCTCTGGGAAGACAATGACACACGGTGGAGCCAGATGTGAGCCTTCCTAGTTTTACAGACCACACTCTTAGCTGATATTCTCTATTGTTTTAAATTTCATGATTAAAACAAATGCAAATAAGGGATCAATAATTAATGAATTATACACCTGTGCCATCTAAGTCCTCCGCAAGGAAGACAAGTGTTCTTAACTAAGCCTTCTCTCCAACCCCAACTTTTCTTTTTCTTTCTTCTTTTTTTTTTTTTTTTTTGAGACAGGGTTTCTCTGTCCTGGAACTCACTCTATAGATCATGATGGCTACAAACTCACAGAGATCCCCTTGCCTCTGCCTGCCGACTCCTGGGATGAAACAGTTGGACCACCACAGCCTGGTAAGTTTCTGTTTTTAAAAATAAAATGAACATGCTGTGTGGCTCTCTACACCTATGTTCTGAGTGTCTTACTTTTTTCCTTAGCACCTTTCTCTAACCCTTGTGCCTAATCTACATTAAAATGTCTTAATAAACTCCATTTCTACTTTTTTAATGTTCATTACATGGTACTTGTGATTTTTTTTTTTTGAGACAGGGTCTCACTATGTGACCCCTGGTCTCACTATGTAACCCCTGGCTAGCCTGGAACTCACTGTGTAGACTAGCCTTGCCTCTGTTGAAAAAAATCAACTTTTTGTTTGTTTTTTTCAAGACAGGGTTTCTGTGTAGCTCTAGAGCCTGTTCTGGAACTTGTTCTGTAGGCCAGGCTGGCTTCGAATTCACAGAGATCCACCTGCCTCTGTCTCCCAAGTGCTGGGATTAAAGGCATGAGCCACCACAGCCTAGTGAAAAATCAACTTTTCAAAATCAAGTAACTGTAATATTTACAGTTGATATCACTGTAATGATTAAAAATGGGCATTTGGCTAGGCAGTGGTGGCACACTCGTAGCCAATTCTTTGTGAATTAAGGTCAGCCTGGTCTACAGATCTAGTTCCAGGATGGTCAAGGCTACACAGTGAAACCCTGTCTCAAAAAACAAACAACAACAACAACAAAAAAAACCCCATAGGTATCTGGATTTTTATGGCTTTATCCAATTTCATTTAATGTCAGCTACAGCAATGAACATTCTTGTCAAAAAACTTTTGAGCCCAATTCTATGTATTGCCTTCTAGTAGATTCTTAGAGCTGAAATAAATAGATCAATGATTTCTTTTTTAACTAAAATGTACTTATTATTATGGGGGCAACATGTGTCCTGGGCAAGTGTGGAGGCCAGAGACAGACAGCTGTGTGGAGTGGGTTCTCCTTCCACTTCCCAGGGGTCAAACTCAGGTCATCAGGTTTGCACTGCATGCTTTGACTTGAGCTATCTCATGGCCCACACAAGTTTCATTTTTTTTTAAAAGATATTTTGGAAATATTTCTAAATTATTTTCAGTTATACCCTGTAAGTATTTCACTTCATTCACTTTAACATCTTAGACTGTGAGACTAAAAACAAGTGGTTTGATACTGCTTTAGCATGTTTGTTGATGTGGCCAGGATAGTGAAAATCATTAAGTACAGTATATAGTACAGCCACAGTGTGCTGACAGTAAAATCAGGATTAGTTTGGGCAGCAAACATTTAAAGTTTGTATTATTGCTTATTTTTCAATAAATATTAAATAAATATAAACTTAAAAATAACAATGGTGACACTATATTCTCTTTTACTCCCTTTTCCTTCCTTCCTTTCTTTCTTCTGTTTTTTTCTTTTTTCTTTTCTTTTTGAGAAAATGTTTTATGTAGCCCAATCTGGTCTTGAACTCACTAAGTAGTTTGAGTTTGTAGTCCTATTGTCTCCACCTTCTGAGTGCTAGGATTACAGGTATACCTGGTTTATGCAGTGCTGGGGACCAAGCCATATTCATGGTAGGTAAGCACTTTACAGAGTTATACCCCCAGCCATACAATATATTACTTCTACTATTAAGAGATTGAAGTCTCCAAAAAGAGAGAGAGAGAGATGGAAGTCTCCTGTGTATTATAGTTAGCTCTCTAACTATATAGAATTAGCACTATCATGCAGGCTGATTGCCACATATTTTGTTAGAAAAAAAATTTTTTTGAGTCAATTTCAGGTAGCCCTTCAACTATGTAGACAGAATGACCTTAAACTTCTGATCCTCCTGTTTCTATCTCATGTGCTGAGATTACACTGGTAGGATTACAGGCATGTGTCATGCCCACTTCTTAAAAAAATTATTTTGTTTGGTATTCTCCTAATTCTATTTAAACTTTTTCTTAAACTATCAAAATGACTCTAGCATTTTAATACTTGTCAAGGTTTTAAGAGACTTAAGGCAATTTCTTGAAAGTCTCTTTTTTTCTAAACTTTATCATCATCATCATTATTATTATCAGGTTCTATAGACACTGTAGCCTAGTCTGGCCTACAACCCACTGTGGAGCCCCCAGCTAGCCTCAAAACTGCAGCAGAGCTGTCGCAGCCTCCTAAGCACTAACAGACTGAGCTATCAAGCTTTAAAAATAAAATCCAAACAACAGAACTCAACAAAATCTTAGTGAAACCCATGATTTTGTTAAAACATTAAGGGAAAAAATACTCAAACTCTAAATAAAAGGACTGGTTTGGATAAACATCCAGCAGGAAAAAAAGTCAAATTAAGTTCCCTCAGTACATTGTTTACTGTCTGAACACAGATGGAGTGAGTCCGTCCAGGTGCTAAGCTAGCCTCTCCTGTGTGTGCTTACTCTTCACTACACAGACTCTCACAAGCTTTACACCATCGACATTTGTAGTATTTGATGCCAAGAACACTACTGTGATAGCTGTAAACTAGAGGAAAAAGCCCGCAAATCTTACGTATATAATGATATATAAAAACTCATTAACTATTACAAAGCTTGGAAAGGCATGAGGCATGCTCTGAAAGTGACATATATGGCAACTCTACTAATATGATTTATAAAACTCTGGAGATGATAATTTGTATGTGTGGGAATAACTGAATATAGAATACAAACCAGGAGTGATATTTAGTTCATTTCCTACAGCTAGACTCCAAACTTTCCCACGAACACTAGGGGGCAATCCTTGCCACCACAATTCTCGAACTCTTCTTGTACTACGCCTAGAATTAAAGGAGGAGAAAAAAAGGAAAAAGTTACTTTTTGTACCAAAAATACTAGTTGCATGCTCGTTTACCTACGGCCAAGTCACCAGCTGGTTTTTAAGAACTTAAAGAGGTAAGTATGTAATGCATTCTTTCCTTTGAGTTCATGCCTGAGGGCTGTGAACGCCTCTAAGGTGGACTGCAGGGAATTAAAGGGAATGGCCCCAGACAGATGTTATTTATCTAAGATATAATCAGAAAATCAGAACCATATGGAAAATTATTAAAAATAAAGACGACATAAAATGAACTACCAGTTCAGTACCAAAACTAAAATCACAAAGAACCCACTATGGGTGAGGCCTGGATGAGCCCCCAGTTTTTAAGGAGCAGTAGTTCACTTAGATTCACATCTAGCTGAGCCACTCATTGTATAACCTTGAGCAAAACACTTAGCTTCTCCAACCTGAGCTAGACAACCTTGAGTAAGACAAATGCGAGTAAAAATATAACTACCTTATACAAGTACTAAGACTCAACTGTAACTACTTAACATAGACAATAGAATAGTTTCTTTATCTGTAGGGAATATATTCTAAACTCCAAAACCACAAATAGTACCAAACTCTAGAGATTTTTCTTATACAAATGTAACTATGTTAAAGTTGAATTTATAATTTAGACCCAATAAGAGATGAACAATAACTAACAATAAAAGGATATACTATAATAAATGTTATATAAATTAGGTTACTTCTACTAAAGGAAGTCCTTTACAGCTTCTCTTTGACAAATGTGATCACCAGGATCCCTACTGTTTCATAAGTAAAAGAAGAATTACTTAACAGAAGCTCTGCAATCTATGACAGCAGCTCAGGTAACTGAAATGTCACTGAGTGAGTAATGGACAGGTCTTATATGCCACATGGAGATGTTGGACAAAGGATGATTTATGGCCAGGACAAAGTAGTGCAGAATATATTTCACTGAGGTTCTCAGAAGAACATACACTTTAAACTTCTGAGTTTTAATTTCTAGAATCTTCTATTTATATTCAGTTAGTTAATTTTCTACTTTTAGACCACAGGTAACCAAATCTTTCCAAATAAGCATGTAGATAAGTGGGACTACTGTGTCTGTCACATTTCCAGTATTTAACAAATTGTCAATGTACATCCTACATACATTGTACAAGGTGTCCTTCAACCTTTTAGTCCAGAGGGAAGATAAAACATATGTAGAAATATTGTCAAAAAGGAAGAGACCAAAAGGGGGAAGAAAAAAAAAAGGCAAGAGGAATATCACCCTCAAAGTATCACAGGACTTTCACAGGGGACAGATTGTATTTCACGTATTTTCTCACTTCAGAGAACAGCATTTAAAAATACCTTTTATTGTTTTTAATTTTCTTCTTTTCTTATGTATCTATTTATTTATAGATGCTGTCTCTCTAGGTAGTTCTAGCTGGTCTGGAACTCACTATATTACACAGGCTGGCACTGATATCATGGTAATCCTCCTGTCTGAGCATCCAGATTACTGGGATTACAGGAATGTACCATCATACACAACTTTAGAAACACTTTTAACATCTGATAAATGTACCTTATATTTTTCTATTTAATGAGCTCTTTCAATAATGAATCTCTTACAATTAGTGTTATATTAGAATTAAGAAAAAGGGTGATTGAGAGGACTAAAAGTTTCCTGAGTCAGTTCATATTCCATGGGTTCCAGAGGACAAGTAAGATTTTAACAGCACAGAGGATGGTCAGTAAGAAGAGGATGCATTAGAGACAGGAGTTCATGGAGGGTTAGAGATAAACACGAGGCGATTCAGGCAATGGTTAATAGTAAAATTTAGCTACAGCATAAGATACATGCCGAGAAGTGATAA
The DNA here is from genome assembly GCA_004026605.1 of Ondatra zibethicus. Lineage (NCBI taxonomy): Eukaryota > Metazoa > Chordata > Mammalia > Rodentia > Cricetidae > Ondatra > Ondatra zibethicus. The sequence continues at coordinate 74,083 of PVIU01009163.1, forward strand.
TATAGACTTGGAAAAGATGAAATATTTGGAGACACACTAAACTTCTGGAAAATCTGCTTACTTACATTACTTCCCAATTGGGCAGTATCTCATTGATCCAAATTACCATTGCACTTGCAATGCTTTCTTCCTGCTTAAATCGTTCTTTCATTATTCTTTTTCTTTTATGTGCTTCTTTAATTTCTGTTTTGAACAAGTAAGAATTATTTCAATACAAATGAGCTAGATCAAAAATCCCTTTCTTTTGTACCTAAGTCTATAAAAAGGCTCCTTCAAGAAGAATCTTCTAGTAGTAGAGAGGAAGGAAAAGGGAGAAAAAGAAACAAAACCCTGGTCTAACATTTTACAGTACCACCTTCCATCTCACAAAAGTAACGGGGTAAAGAGCAAAAAGAATTTTTTTAAAATGACCAGTAAATTGCTGTTACTTCTTTCTGGTTGTTCTGTGTTTTGCTGTTCTTATTGAGACAAGGTTCTGCAAAGCTGCCTATGCTGCCTGGCTGTTCTACATTTTTCATTGCCTTTGTTTCTCTTTTATAGCCTTTAATTATTTGTAAGACAGGGTCTCAAGTAGCCCAGGCTGGCTTCAAACTTGTTACAAAGCTAGGATAACCCTGAACTCCTGATATTTCTGCTTCTACCTCTGGAGTTCTAGGATTACAGGTGTGTGCCACCACTCCTAGCTTATGCAGTATGAGGGTCTACTCAGGACTCTGCCCACACTAGGCAGGCATTCTCCCAACTGATTTACATCCCCAGGATATCTTAAGATAGGCTCTCTTCCTAAATAGCCTGGAATTCATTGTGTATACCAGGCTGTCCTCACACGTACTTCATCCTTCTAGCACTGCCTCCCTAGGGCTGGGAATACAGATGTGTGCCACTATGCCTACCTGGTTGTACCACATATTTCTGTTTACTTAATCTACAAAATGAAATCTGTTGATGAAATAATTATATTAAAAAAACTGCAAGCAACTAACCAAGAGCCATTTTTCATACAATGGATTTATTAATTTCAACAAAAACAATATGATATTTAAAATGATTTTGCCAATGACACTATTACTTTATAAACACTTTTTAGCAGGTGTTTTATTTTACTAATTAGGTTAAGATGAAAATTTTTCAACAAACAAAAATAATGCACTTCTGAGTTTAGAGGTCACAATTGGAGCAAAACCTGCCTCAAATATAAAGAGAAGTGAGCTATAAATCAAAAGTTTTAAGATGGGCAATGGTGGCCTATGCCTTTAATCCCAGCACTCAGGAGGCAGAGGTAAGCGGATCTCTGTAAATTCAAGGTGATCTTGGTCTACAGAGCAAGTTCCAGGATAGCCAGAGCTACACAGAGAAACACTGTCTCAAAAAAACTGAAAAACAAAAACAAAAAAATTGAAATTTTTAAAAATTTAGAACTTGTAAGAGATCAACTAGCCAAAGTATTTCCACATTGTGTATCATGTGTGCCTCAGAGACTGTCTCGAGAGGCAAGAAAGAAGCCAAACACTGGCTCCACATCTATATTTTATGTATTCAGACTGTATGTAAGATGTCTTTAAGAAAAAAGTGTTAAATAAGAGGTTGAAAACCCAATATAGTCACCTGCTTCCAAAGTTATAGATAAGGAAACAGTGAGCCTATTCATAGTTTCACAACCAGAGATCACATAAAAAAGGATTAAGCCTAAAGCATTTTAATTTCCCAATTTATTATTATTTCTACTACATAATGTACCATCTACTTCTCAATAAATATTAGTCAAATAGTAAAGACAAGATAAAGTAGTAAATAAAAGCTTACTGACTATAAATTTTGGGGGGGGGTTCAAGACAGGGTTTCTCTGTGTAGCCCTGGTTGCTCTGTAGACCAGGCCAGCCTCAAATTCAACAAATATTCTTAATTATATATATTAAAATAAACTCAACCAATGTTCAAGTATTTAGGCATTTTAGAAGGCTATTACTGGGCTTATATCCATTATGCTTACTCTAACATTAAAGGTACAACTTTACTTCCCAAAGCAGAGCATAAAGTGGAACTATATGCTATTATTAAATACTCAATTCCATTCACTTAAGCCAAGGGAGGGGGAAAATCAGTTAATAAATTTTGTCTTAAAACATATATAAAATAAATATATATATTAGAAATACATATTTATAAAAATGAGTATTTATCCTTAACTAATGATGGTCAACACATATTACATACACTGTTAAAGTACACTTATATAGGGGGACTTGGAGGAAAAAAGAATGAATAAAAACATGAATTGTGCAAATGAGAAGGTTTATAACCTAAACCAAATGGCAACACCGAGACGTTAGGTAAGCTTTACTAATTATAAAAAGCAAATTTTAGGTTCAAATTATATTCTCACAGTAATAGAGAAAACTAAAGTAACACTGGAAGAATGACTGTCATTGCATGAAAAAAAATATATTGTAAAAGGCCAAGAGTCTAAATACTATTAAAGAGAAGCAACAGGAATAAGCTCATGAATAATATCCTTATAATTTTCTTAAAAAAAAAAAACAAAAAACAAAACTAAATCTGGGCATGGTGGCTCACACCTATAATCCCAGAACTAGAAAGACTGAGTCCTGAAATACATGAGGAGCTCAAGGCCAGAGTGGCTTCATAGTGAGACTCTGTCTTAAAAAAATAAAATAAAAAACTAAGCCAAAACAAACAACAAACACCAAAACAAACCTAAATTATAAAAATAAGCTAGAGAAAAATAAGAATTAACTTCATAAGAAAATTAAATAGTTAAAAATCTACAAATTAACTACAACATTGTAAGTCAAATATACCTCGTTTTTTCGCTTCAGCTACCATCTCATCATACTCTTGCCGGTGACGTAAAGCTTCTTCCACAGACTTCGCAGGAAGATTCCTGTTTTTTTAAAAAAAAAAAAAAACCCAAATTTCAAACAACTTTTAAATTTACTATCTTTCTAGAAGCAGATATAAACATTGCTAACCTAAAGTTATTTTCACAGAAAATGTAAATGAGCAGACATGGTGGAGCACTCAGAAGGCGTTCTGTGAGGTCAGCCTGGTCTACCCGGCCTCAACAAAGAAAAGGTAAATGAAAGGCAGAAAGGAATTCCGCATTTCAAAACAAACTTCGAATTCAGATCCCTGATATTTATGATATATACAGACATTTATAGTTGTGTTTATATATGTAAGCATACATTTACTTTTAAGAATGATTTATGTATATATGTGAACCTGAGTTTACGTATTTGTGTCCCAAGTATGCAGATACTTGCCAGAGCCAGAAGTCGTTGGATCCCCTGAACCTGGGTTCTCTGAAAGAATAGTAAATGCTCTAATCACTTATCTCTTCAACCCCGTATTTATTTATTTATTTTTTAAATTGTATTGTGCCAGGTGGTAGTGGCAGACACCTTTAATCCCAACACTCGGGAGGCAGAGGCAGGCGGATCTCTGTGAGTTTGAGGCCAGTCCTGTCGACAAGAGCTAGTTCCAGGACAGGCTCCAAAGCTACAGAGAAACCCTGTCTCTAAAAACAAAAACAAAAATAAAATTGTATTGCATTTATACCAGCTTGCATTCGCACCAGCAATGCAGAAGTGTTCCCTTTTTCCCACAACCTCTCCAGCATAAGTTGTCATCAGTGTTTTTTATCTTGGCCATTCTTATAAGTGTAAGATGGAATCTCAGAGTTGTTTTGATTTGCATTTCTCTGATGACTAAGGATGTTGAACATTTCCTTAAGTGTCTTTCAGTCATTTTAGATTCCTCTGTTGACAGTTCTCTCTTTAGGTCTTTACTCCATTTTTTTTATTGGATTATGCGTTCTTTTGGTGTCTAATTTCTTGAGTTCTTTATATATTTTGGAGATCAGACCTCTGTCTGATGTGGGGTTAGTGAAGATCTTTCCCATTCTGTAGGCTGTCGTTTTGTCTTGTTGACCGTGTCCTTTGCTTTACAGGAGCTTTTCAGTTTCAGGAGGTCCCATTTATTAATTGTTTCTCTCAGTGTCTGTGCTGCTGGGGTTCTATTTAGGAAGTGGTTCCCTGTGCCAATGCGTTCAAGTGTACTTCCCACTTTCTCTTCTATAAGGTTCAGTGTGGCTGGCTTTATGTTGAGGTCTTTGATCCATTTGGACTTGA
>PVIU01009164.1:0-78226 GCA_004026605.1 Ondatra zibethicus
CTGTAGTAAGGAGGGGCTCTGGCTGTGTTCCCGGCGCCGGGCCCCTTTGTTCTGTCCGGCTCCCAGTGCGTACCCGAAATAATTACACGAAAACTGTATTTATTGAAATACTGCCTGGCCCACTAGCTCTAGCCTCTTATTGGCTAACTCTCACATATTTGTTTAACCCATTTCTAATAATCTGTGTGTCACCACGAGTGAGTCGTGGCTTACCGGCATGAGTCTAACCAGTGTCCATCTTGTGCTGGAGAAGCATGGCGTCTGCTCCACTGCCTTCTCTCTCACAGCATTCCCTTCTATCTACTCCACCCACCTAAGGGCTGTCCTACCAAAAGGCCAAGGCAGTTTTCTTTATTTAACCAATGAGGACAATATACAAACAAAAGACCCTCCTACACCATTTGCCCACCTTATTTGCAATGCAAATACTATATGCTCATATTAAATATGTCATGTACGAAATCATTAGACATGTGAAGCATTCGCTGTCTCTAGATCCAGCAGTAGCCAAACTGCATCTTCCCTCGAGAAGAGAGAAGCTACTAAAGGCTGGCGTCTTGCATCCTTTGTCACTTTGCCTGTGTTCATCATTTATCTTCTGAAGGTGCCTGCTGCTCCCATGGTTCACACAGGCCCCTGTTTGCTCTTGGAATCTCCTTTCCCTTTTTGCCTTTTCTGAGCGCCGCAAATATCTAAAAATAACTGTGGAAAGTACAGCCAACCTGCCACTACCCTGCACACCTAAGCCCCTTGTGTTTCTGGAGAGAGAAGGAGAATTCTTAGAGGGGTTTTATCTGCTGCTAATCATTTCCTCACTATTTCTGGCATTCGCCCAGCTCTCTACACTCAGGAAGCTCGAAACGGATGCTGTAAGATTAGAGACATAGGGGCCCTTTGTGGCTGTCCAGGGCTGCTGGACTGCTTCCTCTTCAATATCTCCTTCCATTTAGGATTTCTCCTTAAGGGCCATCTAGGGGCAGGATAATGAATGCTTTCTGCCAGGCTAAATGGTCTGCTGTACTCTTTGGAATATCCTATAACCTAAACATGTGCACACCTCTCCTGTGCGTGCTGTGTTCTGTCCTTTCAGGGCAGAGGGTGGTGATTGCCTTTTAATCACCTAGATGATGGATCATGATGGATCTTCTGGATTTTTATGTCATACATCTTCAGTCACTGCTAAAGTCTGACATTGTCCCATTAAAGATAGCGCGGGTGGGTGATAGGTAAATAGTGCACAGGGCTGTGCTCCCATAGAACTTTATCTATAAAAGTGGGTGGAAGAACAAATTTAAATAAATGTTTCCCATATGTTTGAGCACTTGGCCCTGAGCTGGTGGCACTATTTGAGATGGTGTGGGACCTTTAGGTGGTGGATCCTCCCTGGAAGAAGTACATCACTGAGGGTGAATCATGAGGCTTTACAACCAGACCCCACTTCCTATGGATGCGATGTGACTCACCAGGATCATAACCCCCTCTCCTTGCCTCTGTTACCTATGATCATGTCTTTACTGCCATCGTTGGTTGTGTCCTTCTAGAATGCAAGCCAAAATGAACCCTTCTTCCCTTAAGTTGCCTTTGTCAGGGTGTTTTTATCATAGCAGCAAGACAGTGACTAAGATGCTGCTCAACAGAGTATGACTCTAAATATAGTCTGGGGTTAGATCTGTTGCATACTGACCAGAGGAACGGAGGTTAGAGACACAATTCTGCCCATTGCACACCCTGAAACATATCAAAACAATACAAAGTAAAATTTTAAAGAAAGCTGCAATGAGTGACAAATAATGTGTGTGCATATCATTACATCCATTTCTGTAATGTTTAGATGCAGCACTAGATTCTCAGAGGATATGAATGGAATCTAAGCCCCCAAACCAGGCATTGTCTGTGTAATCTTAGCACTTGGGAGACTGGGACAAATGAACTGCCAAAAGTGCAAAGGTAGTTGTTTAGGGAGACTATTTGTTCTTCCCAGCCACCCGGCTAGCTTAGACCTGAAATAATCACACAGAAACTGTATTAATTAAACCACCACTTGGCCCACTAGCTCTAGCTTCTTATTGGCTAGCTCTTATATTAATTTAACCCATTTCTGTTAATCTGTATATAGCCACGTGGCAGTGGCTTACTGGCAAAGATTCAGCATGTCTGACTCTGGTGGCTCCATGGTGTCTCTCCCTAATTCCACCTTCTTCCTTCCATGCTATAGGCCAAGGCAGTTTCTTTATTCATTAACAAATAAAAACAACACATAGACAGAAGGACCTCCCACACCAGGTAATGATGTGAGAGAATGGTCTGTATTCTGTTAAATATATTTTAAATAAACACTGATTGTTCACTAGCCAGGCAGGAAGTATAGGTGAGACAACCAGACAGGAGTAGAGGCAGGTCAATGAGAACAGGAGTATTCTGGGAAGAAGGAAGCTCTTTCTGCAGTTGTGAGCCCGCTACAGAAGAAACAAGATGTGACTGCCTCGCTGAAAAAGGTACCAAGCCATGTGGCTAGCATAGACAAGAATAATGGACTAATATAAGTTTTAAGAGTTAATAAGAACCCTGAGCTAATGGGCCAATCAGTTTATAGTTAATGTAGACTTCTGTGTGATTTCTTTGGGACTTAATGACTGTGGGAACTGGCCAGGACAGAAGCCCCAAGAACAAATGGTGCCCAATGTGAGGCACTGTATCCACATAAAGCCTGACAGAGCTTGGGAAGTAATTCTAGACAAAAAAAAAAAAAAATACAGAGTTAAGCATGGCTTATTGATAGCAGCATTTTCTCAGATGGGCTCTGCTTGCTAGAGGCAAGCGCTCTCATTTAAGAAAGGCTTCCTGACTCAGCTTTAGCTTTAAAACCTTGCAGCTCTTTTAAAAGGTCCTGCCACAAAACACTTATATGGTGTTGATGAAAAGCTGACCACATGCTTTTTGGTTTTCAGCCTTTGCAGGAAAAAAGCTGCACTATTTTAAAATCCCGGCTTTCTGAGCTGTCATGCCAGCACAAACTCTGACTCTTTCAGGCAGGAGGTCCAACTACAGAGCATTTGAGTGTGGTTTTTGAGCAGACTTCTGCAGCTTGCTTGTTGGCAGGGACCTTGAAACGCCATAGAGTTGTGGCAATAAACATGGCTACAACTGGTACCTTCGCCATGAGGCTGGAATCTTGGAAAGCTAAGGAATGGGCTGGATCCAGCTGTCAAAGTCAGGGCTTTAATCTTACCCATATTGCTTAGCAAATTAAAGACTTGTATGGTCAGAAAAAGAGAAAGCTATACAGTAAAGAGAGATTCAAAGATGAAGAAAACTTCAACAACAAGGTAGTGTGGAGCCAGTTATTAAAGCCTGCCTCTGTCACAGGAGGGGATGCATCAGGATTAAATGGGGAGTGAGAGAGAAGAGAATGGTAAGAGAAGAAATGCAGGGACAAACAACTAATACTAAGGCCACTTGAGGGGTAGTTTGGAAACCTACTGCTATAGAAGCTTCTTAAATTAGGAACATATATGAAATAATTTAAATTAAGTCACTAAATAATAGGGGAGACAATGCCCCAACTAGACATTTTTTTGCCACCAAAAGAAATATCCACTGCCAGGACCTAATTGAGTTGTTGGCTAAAGGATTCCCATGGAAACCCTGAAACAACTTAGGCTATGGCCAAGACTAGAGGCACCCTTCACAAACTGACAGGAAGGCCCTTTTGCTGAAGACAACCTTTACATATGTCACTGAATGCAGAGAAGCTGAGCTGGTGCCTACCTAGACCCTCCAGTCCACTGATGAGTATTCATGGTACTGACAGGTACTCTGAAAGCTGGTACCAGAGGATAAAAGGTAACTGCCAACCCAGCTTCAAATCCTGTGATCTAAGATAGTGATCTGCCTGCATGATATGCTGGTTCAATAGTGGCCCAAACATTGTGGGAGTAACTGTGGTGATTAGAAAGAAAATGGTCCCCAAAAGCGGTGGCCGTATTGGGAGGTGTGGCTTTGTTGGAGTAGGTATGGGCTTTTTGGAGGACGTGTGTCACTGTGGAGGCATTCTTTGAGGTCTCATACATGCTCAAACAATGCCCAGTATTACAGTCTGCTTCCTGTTACCTTCTGATCAATGTCATGCCCTGCCATGATGATAATGGACTAAACCTCTGAAAATGTAAGCCACCCCAATGAAATGTTTTCCTGTATAAGAGTCACCACAGTCATGGTGTCTCTTCACAGTAATAGAAACACTAGCTTAGACAGTAAACAACCACTCTCTGATTTGATTTAAAAACAGCCCACAAGATAGAACCTATGCTGACATTGCTGAGATTGCTCTGGTAGCTGAGAACCTGAGACTATTGATCTAGGCCAGGGATCTAGGGGAAAACCAAATAGTATTGTTCTGCTAAAGGACCATAGCGGTAACACGACTCCTTAAGACTTTGTGCTGTGTTCACAGATCAGTGTCTCATCCATCATCAGAGAAGCTTCCTCTCACACAAATTGGGAACTAACACAGAGACCCACAGCTGGGCAATGTGCAGAAAGTGAGAGACTTTGGAGCACTTTGTCCTAAATGCTATGTCTTCATCAAACCCCTCATCTCAAGCCTCAGAGAGCTATGGGGAGAGGAGCCAGAAAGATTGTGAGAACTAGAGGGAATGGGAGACACTAAGGATGCAATATCTTCCAGACACAGCAGGACTGATGTACATCTGAATGGAAAGAGACTATAGCAGCACAGGTCCAAGGCCAATGGGACCCAGCGCTGAGAGGTAGAAATGTACATGAACTCCCACCCCTAACTCAGACACTATCTCCAACTGGCAACCACTTGCAAAAGAAAAATTAGTTTTCTCCAATGGAGTCTGACTAGGTATATGAATCATACTTGGGGAAATCTTCATGTTCAGCAGTAGATGGCCATGTAGAGTTCTACAAAAAGGAGTAATTTTGTAGATATTTTTGGATCATATTGCTTCATGGACCTGAGTTCTGATCACCAGGACCCAAGTATAAAAAACTGGCACAGCATGACATGCCTGCAATATCAGCATTCTGAGACTGAGGACAGAGAAGCTGGAGGGACCTAGAAGCTCACAGATCCATATGTTGAAGGTTTAGACCAGTGGGAGACCCTGTCTCAGACGTGATGCAGGGTACCTGAGAACTGACACCGGAGGCTGACCTCTTGCTTTCACATTTCCACTGTGCATTTACCCAAGCTCAAAGGTATATACACACAAACATGCATGTGCACACACACACATGAATACACATACACACACATATATACATGAGCTCACATACACATACATACATAGATGCACACATATGAATACACATACACACATATATTTACACGCACAGGCATATATACCCCACTACCACCACCAAAAACGAAAGATGGAAGGAAGGAAGGAAGGAAGGAAGGAAGGAAGGAAGGAAGGAAGGAAGAAAGAAAGAAAGAAAGAAAGAAAGAAAGAAAGAAAGAAAGAAAGAAAGAAGTAGGGAATCATTTTCAGAGGTTTAGTTCATTATCATCATGGTGTGACATGGTGATATGCAGACAGACATGGTACTAGAGAAGGAATTGAGAGTCCTACATCTTGATCCACAGGCAACAGGAAGTGAGCTGAACTAGGTGTAGCTTGAGTATAGGAGACCTCAAAGTTCACCCCAACAGTGACATATTTCCTTCTACAAGGGCACCTCTCCATCAGCAAAGCTTTACCTCCTAAAAGTACCACTCATTATCAGCCTATAGGGGCCAACCACAATCAACTGCCCTACCATATATGTTCAAGAAATTGTGTTTAATTTATGTGTAAGTGTTGCTTATCAGAGCCACACGTATTCTATTTTTGAAAACGTACCGGAAGAATGGCCCATTTGACATCCTGTGCAGGAGTGTTTTGGGTAAGTGGCCCTCTCTTAGGCCTGGGTATTGCTCTAAATAAGTGGGACTTAACTCTCTAGGCATCCTCAAGTGAGGTGATTCCATTTTACCAAATGATACGGAGCAAAACTCAAGTGTCATACAGCACTTTGAAAATCCGGAATCAATATTTCTTAAGCCTCACACATATTATTGCTGTAAAAATCTATCAAGCTGTATAAAATTTATTATGAAACAATTAAAACTTTGGGCTGTATTTTATACCTTTACAGAGATCTCTATTTTGGGTGGCTTTCTGTAGCTTACAATGAAGTTAGGCTTTTATAGGTCTTTGGGATAGTTCTTCACGAAGGTGAATTTGGCAGTGCCTGTGTGTCTGTGTATGGCCTAAAAATCCATTCATACCTTAATCTATATTCTAAACTCTCATGGTTTTTAATCAGTTTTTCTACACACTGAAGCTCTCTGATGGTCTTTATGTGTCTTCCATTCCAAGTTCTCAGAAACTTTTCCTAGTTAATGCGAAATAGACACACTCTCTCATGCCATGGGCAGTCAGCCAGCCTGGACCGCGGTTCTCACTGGTTGAGGGGTCTCCGACCTTATTCTGGAAAGACAATTTGAGGGACATTAGTATTCTAGACTCAGCCCTCAATTTTCTTTTAGACTCCTGTAATGTTGGCTCTTGCATTCTAGCTTGGAGCCCCGATGTGGAAAGGCTCAAGGCTTGGGCAGGCACTCCCCCTTCTGCTGTCTGAGCACCGGAAGGATTTCTTTTTTCCAATGGAATGTGAAAGCTTAATCAGGATCTGCCTGGATGTCAATCACTCTGAATCTACCTTTTCCGCAACGCCTGCCTGTGTTACTCACGGTGTTTACCTTCACAGAGTCAGCCAGGAGCAGAATTTTCCTGATGCAGTCAATTTTTTGCCCTCTGTCTTCCTTTCTTCCTACATTGGTCTAATCCAGTGGTTTGTAACCTGTGGGTTGTGACCCGTTTGGGGAGGCCACATATCAGATGTCCTGCATATCAGATATTTACATTCTGATTTGTATCAGTAGCAAGATTACATTGATGAAGTAGCAGTAAAATAATTTTATAGTTGGGGTCACCACACCCTGAGGAACTATGTTAAAGAGTTGTAGCCTTAGGGAGGTTGAGAACCGCTGGTCTAGTCAAGGTCCCATTTCCTTTGTAATTACCACAAGACTTCCTTACGTTGGTAATACCATTACCAAGTTAGGTTTAATGTGGAGCTTGCTGTCTGACTAACCGATTGTGCCTACAATGGAATTTTTTTCTTTGTAGCCTATTGTCTCAGCTTTTTAATCTCCACAGTTTGAATCTAACTGTGCATTTAAGGAATGCTCTTGGAACACTAACACAAGCATGCTAGAGCCTTTGGTTTGAATTTTTCTCCCTTCTGCTCCTCTCAGGCTTTGGAATCATTCAGCATTGCCAGGCGCTGCTCAACCTAACTGCACTCTCAGAAGTTCTTACTCCTGAAACTCTTGCTGTGTTCTCTGCATATCTGCCCCACCTCTTCATTTGCATATTCAGTAATGTCCTTCATAATAAACCAGTGATCGCAAGGAGGGCTGCCTTGAGGCCCCTGAGGTAACAGTAAATGATGACGCACACAGAAGTGCTGTGAGGATTCCCACTGTGTAGCCAGGTGAGGCAGCAGGATGAGCACACCTGAGACCTATTGTTTGCAGGGAGTGGCTGGGATGGTGGGGAGGACAGTGTGGTGGGAACGCACCCTTAATTGACAGCAGTCTGTGTGTTATCTCCCAGTGGCTTCTGGCAGCTGCAGTATTGACATCAAATTGTAGGACATCCGTTGAAGTATTGGTTCTTGGTAGGAGAAAAACACATGATTTTGATGTCAGAAATACTGTAAAGAAACGGTTTCTGTCATGAAAAGTGATCTGAATCCCTAATCCCAGCACTTGGGGAACTGAGGCAGAAGACTTGTCAATTCCAGGATAGAGCAGACGGCTTATAGTTACATAGTGAGACCCTGTATCAGAAAAGTACTCTTGGGGGAGTGAGGTGGCTCAGTGGATAAAAGCACTTGGCCATGCAAGCCTGAAGACCCAAGTTTAACCCTGAAGCCCAAGAAAGGAGGTAGGAAGAGGATGGACTCCACTGAGGGATCCTCTGACCTACACACACACACACACACACACACACAGTGGTATGTGTGCCCCCATGCCTATCACACAAAGAAAGAACGCATCTCTTTGTCACAATGTTTTAAATTTTATTTTTGCATGTGCATGTGTGTGCTGGATATGCATGTATATGTATGTTAAAGTGTTTGTGTGTGTGTATGTATGTCTGTATGTTCAGGTGTGTGTGTGTGTGTGTTTGTATGTATGTTCAGTGTTTGTGTGTATGCATGTTCATGGGTATGTATGTGTATATATGTTCATGTGTGTGTATATGTGTGTACACATGTGATATGGGAGGTCCTTCTGTCTATGAGTTGCTTTTATTGGTTAGTGAATAAAGAAACTGCCTTGGCCTGTTGGTAGAGCAGAACTTAGGTAGGCAGGGAAAACTAAACTAAATGCTGGGAGAAAGAAAAGCAGAATCAGAGAGAAGCCATGGAGCTGCCAGAGACAGATGCTGGGAACTTTACCTGGTAAGCCACAGCCATGTGGCAATATACAGATTAATAGAAATGGGTTAAATTAATATGAGAGTTAGCCAACAAGAAGCTAGAGCTAATGGGCCAAGCAATGATTTAATTAACACAGTTTCTGTGTGATTGTTTCGGGTCTAAGCTAGCTGGGCAGCCGGGAACCAACAAGCGGCCCCTCTGACACACATGTGCATTTTCAGGTGAAGGATTGCAGGTGACATTGAATGCCTTCCTCTTACTTCACACTTTGTTGGAACAGGTTGAACGAGAGCACTGGGATCAGCTAGTGTGAATAGCTGGCTTGCTCCCGAGAACAGGGGTTACAGAAGGGCCACCACCCACTTGGAATTTTCATGGGTGCTGGCTTTCTGAACTCTGCTGTTACACCTGCAGTGCATTTCCCCAGTCCTTGTAAAAACCCTGATGCTGATAGTAATTAGACTATGCTTCCTCTCTGCTCTGATTTTGCACCCACTCACCACTTTAGTTTCTTAGGGGTATTTTTATTTTGCATTTATTTCATTCAATACATCTTTACGGGTTACATCTCTCCTCTGACCTATAGATGGCATGCTTACTGTAAACCCTCACTTATATTTAGGTTCCTCCAGTAGCCCCAGGATCCCCCTTTGCCATCAGCACCACACATCCTGAGGTACTAAGTTTGTTCAGATGAAGCTCGCTACTGAACTCATTTGTCTGTTGCTACTAATTGGCAGAATATTGGATTGAGGATTTGGAGAACCCAACCTGATCCTATATATTGTTGTCACAAGCATACTGACAGGGACAACTAGAAGTATCAAAGGTTGCCCCTTTGTGTAGGGGAAGGAAGCAGATATGTAACTGTAATTTGTTGCTTGAGCTCTAATAGCTGGGAAGGCAGAATTTTAACATCTGTTAGCATCTAGACTATATCTTTATAAATGATTTTCTGGGAAAAAGAAAAAAGGCTTTCCTCCTGATGATGCAGCTTTGAGATGGAGATATGAGGGGGACATTAGAGAGCTACCCATACTCCTGAGCAAGCACGCCATTTTCAGCACGATGCCAAGCAAGGGGGAGGGTATATAAAAGTGAGCAGAGGTCCTCTCTACTTCCGCTGCTTAGCACCTTTCCTTCTTTTGCTGTGGAATCATACTGGCCCGGAACTGCCAAATCTGTGTCTCTACAAAACCAAAAAGCCAGCCTGTGCTGTTGGTTACTCATGAAGTCAACAGGCACTTGATTCCTGCCCTGATGAATTTTACGAGTTCCCTGAAAATACCCAAAGAAGTATCTCCAAATGCTCAGCCTTAGGGCAAGAGAAGAAAAAAGGCATGGTGAGGGAGTGTGTCCAGAGGACACATCACAGTTGCCTGTAACTCCAGTCAGGGGGTTTGACGCCCTCTTCTGGCCTTTTTGGACACCCATATAAGGTGGTACATGTGTGCACGTGTGTGTGCGCGCACACACACACATACACACACACACACACACACACACAGTCTTTCAAAATACAAAAAAGAATGGTGGCATGCAATGGGTCACTTGAAATCAGCCATTTTCTAAGTGATCAAGAAACAGTGGGCAGGTCAACGGCCTATCTCTCTTCCCTCTCTGCCTTCAGGATGATTCTGGAGGGTGCATCTGATATCAGGTCTCTCTCCTTGCTCCCACTTCCTCTGGGCTGATATTGGAGTTTCCTAAATCCCATGTTCACATCCCTATTCTTCCCTAGCACCCTGTCACAAACTTCCCAAAGCTACTGTCTCCCCTCTGCCGGTACATACACTCATTAGCCTACAGCCCGCAGTATATCTCGCTTGATAGAATGAGGACTCTTCTTTGGGGACAAGCCTTCTCTCCCCACCATCTGTGCCACTATCACTCTGTTATGGGTCAGAGCTAAGACAGCTCTGGCACAATCCCGGTGGGTGACACCGGCCTAGCTGAAGACCTTCCACCTCATACCTCCCACACCGATTAGCCAGAAGTCCCGTCTTAACCAGAAGGAACTGTCTTCAGTCACCAGAGGCACAGAAAAGCCATGCTGTGCTGCCCCAGACCAGTGACAGAAAGACAGTCAGCTTTGTCCATAGGACAGAAGATTCTAAAATGAGAAGCAGAGAGAGGAGATGAGAAGCGAAGGCACAGAACATTCCTGGAGTCGACCTCACTCTGACTCCTCTTGTGGTCAGACTGAAGGAAGGTTTCTTCTTATGCTAACTCCAGGTGAGTGCTTATCATAACCAGGAGTCCTCGCCTGCCCACCCTGACCCTCAGACCTTCCGATTCCTGTATTACCTACTCAGCAGTACTTATCTCCGTGCCACCCCGCTGCATGAGAATGACTATCATGAGTAGATTTTGTCTCTGATTGGATGGTGCAACTAGAGGACCCAGAGCTCAACTTGAATTTAGCAAAATGCTCAGCATCATTATGGAAAAAAATCTCAGGGAAGACTTGATAGCTGATTCATGGAAGAACTTCCTGGACAGAGGAGTGATGTGTTTAGCATACATGATCAGCTATTATCAGCATCTTAGGGCATGTGGATAGGAACACAGTCAGCAGACTAAAGTCTTCTCAGCCTTTGTCTCCATGGAATTGTTCAAACGACTTCACCTTTCCCATCTCTAGTTTCCTCTTTGTATTTCAGACAGGGAATAATAAGATCTCTTTATCATTGAACTCAAAGATGCAAGACATAGGAGTTCAATTTAAGCAGAAAAGAACTTTCTAGTTTCACTTAACTAAAGAGCAACAGTACAAGTATAATTTTGGGTATGGTTAAGGTGTGGTAAGCAAGTAGCTTCAGTCTTCCCATTTCTTATCTATCGACTTCTTACTACGATATTTTTTTAAACTTGGTAACCCATTTGTGGAAGCTCCAAACTTCCATGCAATTCATTATATAACTCATGTGGATTGGGATGTTTCCTAAGGTCATTTTGATTCTAACAAGCTAGCTTGATCTCATCACCAGAATAGGGGTGAGTGGGTTGCTCTGACTGGTTAGCCTATAAACAGGGCTAACATCCCTGGAGCCCAGTACACTGTGGAACAGAACATTGGGGGCTGGATATTGTCTCCTCAGCATCTCCCCAGCCTCAGCCACACACACTGAGAAAGGAGCACTACCGAGGGCTGGATGCTATCTCCACGGGGCCTCCACAGCCTCATCTGTGAGCCCATAACCACACTCGCCCAAAGCAAAAGCTGGGGATTCTGCCCTGTCACTTCAGTCATGCCACTTGGTATAGAAGCACACACAGTGGGAAACAGAGGGACTGGCAGCAGAAGACACTGTGATCACACATCAGAGGTATTTGTCGTGTGCCTTGTCAGGGAAAAACTCTCTTCCACCTTCTTAGTTCTATCTGGATTCCCATGCACAAAGCCAACAGCTGTCATATTAATGGGAGATGCACGTAGGTTTTTCTATTTTTGTTTGTTGTTTGTAAGCACCTTTTTCCATCTTACCACAGTGGGAACAACAACAGAATACAGCTGATGCCGACACTGGAATCTCATCCTCAGAGCATGGAGTCTTTGGGTTCCCTTTTACCACTACTAGACCAGCCCTTGGATAACACATGGAATTTCTGGAAGATAAATTAGAACTGAGTACCACTCTTGCCTCCACCCATGCTGTTTCATCACTGATGAACACCTAATGAGAATTACAACAACAATAGAATGCTATAATAATATAGTAATAATATCCAGTGGCTGTTAAGCACCAGACATTCCTGAAGAATGTATTTGGCACCATCGCTTCTCATTCAGGGGCTGATGCACAGACAGGATGCAGAAGTGCCCAGAGAGATGGTCTAAAGGAGAGTGGGTTTGCCTACTCAAGGCAGACTCATTCCCACAAACTTCAAGAACCCTCAAAACACACACCAATGACTTGTTCTTCCCAAGAAAGCCCATGCCTTTCCCCTTTCTTCTTTCTTCTGCCAGTGTGTCCCATTTGTTGAATATTCTTCTCAACCAGATGCTTTCTGGAATCCTAAGTGTCAAAATGTTTGCCAATTCCAGTGTCTCCAAGAGCCAAAGCCCACCTACTTCTCGCAGATGTCTATCTGTTGGACACTTAAATTCTCCTTTTTTTTTTTTTTTTTTTTTTTTTTTTTTTTTGGTTTTTTGAGACAGGGTTTCTCTGTGGCTTTGGAGCCTGTCCTGGAACTAGCTCTGTAGACCAGGCTGGTCTTGAACTCACAGAGATCCACCTGCCTCTGCCTCCCCAGTGCTGGGATTAAAGGTGTGCGCCACCACTGCCCAGCAAGCTCTCCTCTTCTGTTGATGTGTTCTTGATTACTTTTGCCAGTACCTATGAGAAATAAATTGTATATTGTCTGTGTGAGTATGTGTGTATGCATGCATATATGTGTGTGTATGCATGTGCATGTGTGTGTGTGTGTGTGTTGTTTCAGTTCCTTTTGGTTACTATGATAGAACACCATGACCAAAAGCAGCTTTCGATGAGAGAATTTATGATATAATGGCAGGGAGGCGTGACAGTGGGTGGCTGAAGTCACAAGCTAAGAAATCACTTCTTCAATAGCAAGCAGGAAGCAGAGAGGGAACTGGAAGTGTGATAAGGCTGGAACTCCCAAAGCCTGACACCAATAACTAAAGTACTTCCTCCAGCAATGCCCCACATCACACGGGTTCCACAGCTTCCCCAAACAAGGCCAATAAGCAGGGACCCAAAGTTTGAATTCATGACTCCGTGGAGGACATTATCCATTCAAACAACCACAGGTGGGAGGCTGGGGAGAGAGCTCATCCAGTGAAGGGCTTGCCTTGCAAATATGAGCACCCACATAAAAATGCAGGCAGAACAGCGCTCACTTTTAATCATAGGAAGGCAGAGTACGGCACATCCCTGGGATTTGCTGGCCAGCTACGTTAGACCTCTTGCCTGGTTTCAGACAAGTCAGAAACCTGGTCTTAAAACAACAAACACCTGAGGAGAGACAGTAGCAATTGTCCCTTGGCCTCCACATGCGTGCCCAAACACATGCATATGTGAACCTCCCACATACACACATGTGCATGTGTATACATGTATACCAGAACACAAACATGTCGATGTGTTCACACACACACACACAAATATAACACTGCTAGTCCTTGCATTATAGACAGCCCTTAAGTTTTCCCAGGTTATGTCTTTTCCACTCCATTTTAGTCTTTCTTGGTTCTCGTGAGCACACAAATGCACAATGATATTAATAGCACCATTGAAAGAAAGCTCTGTAACTAAGCACGTGTCTGCCTTTCTAGCCTCCCTGTAACAATGGTTATCAATAGCTCTGTCAGCAGCAGTGGCTTCTCACACAAAGACCCACCACTGGCAGCATTTATCTCTGTCACTTATTTGTTGTGCATTTCAATTCCTCCATTAGTCCTTTTTGTCAGGCTAATTATGAAAATCTCTTTCCATTTTTGCTCCAGACCTAGGATTGATCTCTGAATCCACAGATGATTCAGCTTTGCTAATTGCATCCCTCTCTGCTAGAGAAAGAGGCCAGATGACTCCTGTGGTTCACTCATCTGAAAAGACCTTGCCCTTGCTTACTACTTTGGGGAGAGTCAAGTGTATCCAAACCTAGGTGGTCAAAGAATGTGATGTTTGCTTTTGTCTATAGCCATGCTTCTTATCCCGAGTAAACCGGTAGCATCATCTTCGGATCTATAAACAAGCCAGCAAGGACTGAAGCAATGGCTCAGAGATTAAGAGCCTTTGCTGCTCTTCCTGGGGACCTGAATGTGTTTCCCAACACCCATGTCAGTGCTCACAACTGCCTGTAACTCCAGATCCAGGGCATCCAATATCTTCTTCTAGCCTCCAGGGATATACACATATGTAACCTACACTGACACATACATCTAAATAAAAACAACAAAAACAAATCTTTCAAAGAACAAATGGCAGCTCAATTAGACTGCTTGCTTAATCACACAAGGCCCAGGTTGTATCCCCAAGTCACATAAACTAGGTGAGGCAGTACATGCCTGCAACCCCAGCACTCAGGAGGTCTACAGAAGAAGATTGGAATTCAAGGTCATCCTTGCCTTTACAGTAAGTTTATACCAACTGTGCTAAGTCAGACTCTGTTATAAAACAAAGCAAATGCCATAACTAAAGAACAACCAACCTTTGTGAATGTGACAAGTGTATCAGTTAAGGTGAAACCTCAGGTCTGAGTCGGTGAATGAAGGAGACTCTTGTGGAGACTTAGCTGCCCACAATGCAGAGAACTAAACGTGGTTTCAGACTCTGTGGTATTTATTGCAGTGGACAAAGACTATCTCCTTGAACCTCAGAATGATACGCTAAAGTAGTACATTTCTACCAGAGATGATTGTGCTCCATACATGTAAAGACATTTTGGGTTGTTGCTATGGAGCAAGGAGGTGGCAGTGACCTTGAACTGGTAGAGGCCAGTAATGCTATTCAGATAGCTTCCAGCAGTAAAGAATTATCTAGCTTTACCTGTCAATAGCGTCGAAGTTGGGAAGGTTTGCTTAAAGGAAGGTGACTGCCACCCTTAAACTGAAACTCAAAGTTCTCCAGAGAAGATTCAACATGTCTTACTTTTGGGTGATTAGCAAGGGGCAGCCCTGGCTTTTCTAAATCACTGCCTGTTCCTCTTCACTCTCTGATCTTCCTGTTGAAGGTGAAGGTGGCTCTGATGTTTTCTAAGACTGGCCTTTGGTTGGCTGACAAGGGAATTTATTACTTCTACAAATGTCAGGCAAAGATATAGAAGGGCTTTCAGACTTGTGAGATCATTCAGATTTTAAAATTTACATCTCCCAACAGCAGTAGCACCTCCCCAATAATTGCATGTTTCGTTTCTAGAGAGTGAAGAGGAGAGCATATTAAGTTGAAGACAGAATTCAGTTGATAAAGTGCTTGCTGCACAAGCATGGAGAATTGGATTCGACCCCTGGAATCTACGTGTGTAATTTATAATCCTAGTGTCTGGGAGGCTGAGACTGGTGAATTCCTGGAACCCACTGAGTGGCCAGCCTAGGTGAATTGGCACACTCCAGACCTGTGAAAGACAGTGTCTCACCAAACAAGGTAGGTAGCTTCTGAGGAATGACACTCAAAGTTGTTCATCAGCCTCCGTGTTCACATGTGTACACATGCACATGCACACATGCGTGCACACACACACGGAATATATTAAAAGAACAAGATATTCAGGCACCATTGATGTGAATATAAGTCACATTATGAGCTACTGTCAGGAGAGGGAAGCATTGTCTAAAGTATTACAGATAACAGCAGTGCTGGGTGGGCTTTATCTGCCTCTTGATTATCTATCAATTGCCTTTTCTATTCATCCATGCATCTTCCAAATTCATTACTAGTAAAGATCCAAATGTCAGATTTATCCATCTAGAAATCAATGACTCTTTTGAACTTTGTCCCAAGTGAGGCCAGAAATCCAAATATGTCATCTGTTTACCCAAGAAGTTATTCCACCTTGCTTGTAGATAGAGGGGCCTGTGTGACTCTGAAGGCCTCCTGCAGCTCATGTTTTCTGTCGATGGCAGCCACACACATCCCTTCTTATGAATTCTTCTATAATATCACTGGGATGCCACTCTTGAAGAGATAAGGGCTACTTCCTCCCATCTCCAAAGAAAGGGATCTCTGAAGATGACATTTGTGGTACTGTGACTTTTTTCGTAAGTCACTGTACAATCCTGTCTTTTGTCTGTTAGATGTTAATGCTTTGTCCCTGACTACCATGTTGTGGGGAAACCACGTGGCCATATCAAGAGGCCACAAGCTTTCACCTTGACAATTGAGCAAGTAAAACTCCAAATGATTCCAGCCGCCAAGTGACAGGTCACCTCTCAAGTTTCAGAATCTTCTCACATTTTCCACACAGAACCCAAATATGTAGTTGTGTTGAGCATGTCAGGAATTATAGATCAGATTGGTGAGCAATGTAAGTGATGTTCTGACTTTTTGTTTGGAAATGGGGGTCTCATTATGCAGCCCTGGCTGGTCCGGAACTCACAGTCTTCCTGCCCAGCAGGAAGTGTTGAGATTGCTGGCATGCGGCACCATGCTTTGGTAGATTTCTGGTGTTTTGAAGTTAGAGCGTACCAATCCTCAGATGCTTGGTAGTAGATGACTAAAACAGATGAAATAGCAGATAGGTCAAGTTTTGAGTCACATTAAAGTAATTTCTTGTGATATTTCATCATGAATTGTATGTGTGCATGTGTGTGTGTATGTATGTGCGTGCATGTGTGTATGTGTTCATGTGGAAAGTGGGCGTGCATGTATAAGCACTTGTATGTGGATCCCAGAGGTCAGCCTTTTGTGGTTTCTCAGGAAAGCCATCCACATCATTTTTCTGAGACTGGACCTCTCCCTCGGATCTGGACTTCACCAATAAGGCTGGACTAACTGGCCACCAAGCCTTCAGGTGGCCTGCTTCTACCTATCCAGTGCTAAGATTGCAAATGCTTACTCTGACGCCAGACTTCTTTATGTATATCCTTGGGATCAAACATGGGTCCCCATGCTTACTTGGCAAGCACTCTACCAACTGAGTCATCTCCCAAGCTCCTTGCTACAGAAGACCTAAGGATGTAGCTCAGTGCTATGATATTTGACTGACCTAGGTTCAACCCCTGGTATGAGAGGTCTTCTGTCTATGTGTTGCTTTTATTAGTTAATGAATAAAAAAAACTGCCTTGGCCTATTGATAGGGCAGAACTTATGTAGGCAGGGAAGACTGAACTGAATGCTGGGAGAAAGGAGGCGGAGTCAGAGAGAAGCCATGTAGTCCCACTGGAGACAGACAGACAGAACTTTACCCGGTAAGCCAGAGCCTCATGACAATACACAGATTAATAGGAATGGGTTAAATTAATATGTGAAACTTAGCCAATAAGAAGCTAGAGCTAATGGGCCAAGCAGTGATTTAATTAATACAGTTTCTGTGTGATTATTTTGGGTCTGACAGGTGGCCAGGAAACAAACAAGTGGCCTCCTTACAACAACCCCAAGTGCTGAAAAATCAAAGGTAGTTCAATCTACTCCATGATCACAATGAAGGTCCAGACCCGCTTGTCAAACACCACAAACTCTGTGGTCACTATAAGTAAGAAACAATGACATTCTGTGTCATCTGTCTCTCTTTAGGTATAAAGAATGGAGTCAATTCCTAAAAGAAAAATCTGCTATATGTCCCTAAAGACACTTCATTTCTAATTCTAAAAGACCAGCAACCCAGGAGCAGGAGATGTATTACTAGAGTAGATTCTTTTCTTCCGGTGCTCCGTAGACAAACAGCCCTTCCTCTGAAACATGGCCTTTAATTAAACATCTTAAGTCTCAACTTCAATTAGGACCTTTCCTTCTCATTTAAGTATTTCAAAATGATGAATCACCATAGGTATGGATAAAGAAGTGGAAAGCTAAATAATTCTGACATGCCCTTCAAGACAGTCCTTGGATGTCGAATTACAGTTTTTCAGGCCCAGTTCTGCCTGGAGCTAGAACTTCCTAATCACATGGCATGTTTCTTTAAATTGGTTGTCTTCCACTGTAGCCAATCACAGGCCACCTAAACTCACCAAGGAAACACCAAGTGTTTCCGATTTATGGACTCTTAGACATGGTCTACAATGGGTTAATTGTTCTTGAAAGCAAACTGTTATCTTACAGTTCAAAGCTATATTTAAGATTTATTTGTTTAAATGAAGTCACAGTAATGTAAGAAAATTTCTTCTAGGGATCTAGTCCTTCAAAATTGAAAAATGATCCCTGTTCTTCAAAGCCAAGATATAAACTGGGGTCAGTATCCTTGAGAAATAAAGTTACTGAAAGCAAGAGATATTTAAAACATATAAATAAGCTAAAGAATAGAAAAAGGCAGGATGGGGAAAAATATGTGTAATGATTAGCCCAGCCAGGGTAAGAAAACTTGAACTCTGGCAGTTTATTATTGCTGTAAAAGCAGAAAACACACTGAAGAAAGAACCCTCAAGTAGAGTAACAGATATAAGAACTGGTTTTCTGGACCACTGGGGAAGAATAAAAGGTTCACTAAATGTGTTGTGATGGTATATTATCCAAAACAAGCACAAGAGTAAGTCTGGTCCCTTCATCACATGTTAAATGATGAACCTGAAAAATCAATTCCAAATGCTTACTTAATTACTCTAAAGTAAAAGAAAAACTTTAAGGACAAAAATGTAAGGAAGAAAGTCGATAACCTCAAGACAAAGAAGATCATCTTTAAAATGCTGCCTCTGAATGTGGGTGACAAAGTGGTATGGCTGGGGCAGACTGTGGGCCAATGGCAGTGAGACCAGGATTTATCCCTGCTGCTTGTTCTGGCTCTTTGGAACCCATTCTCTCTGAACCTTGCTCAGCCTAGATATAGAGGGGGCGGGGAGAGCCTTGGTCCTGCCTCAAAGCAATGTGCTAGACTTTGTTGACTCCCCATGGGAAGCCTTACCCTCTCTGAGGAGGGGGTTGGGAGTGCGATGGGGGTGGGAAGGGGGGAAGGTGGAGGGAACAGGAGGAGGGAAGGGAGTGGGAAATGGATTCGGCATGTAAAATGAGAAAAGATAGGTTTTTTTTTAAAAAAAAAATTGGAAAAAAGATGCTGAAGACAAAATAAAAGGAAAATACTGATTAAACTCAACAGCATTAAAATTATGACCTAAACAAACATTGGCTACTATGTAGGAGAACTTATCTACGCCAAATGCAATAGACATTTTTATCATCGGATAGTTATCCCCTAACACCAGTGAGACACTAATCAGGAAAAGTTATTGAGAAACATTTCAAAATAATAATGGCACAAGTGACCAGTCCGAATAAGAGGATGACAAACTTTGCTAGTCATCAGAGGAGTGGCCATGAAACACAGCGTAAAGTCTGTGCTTACTGTGCACAGAGCCCTGTGCTCAATTCCCTAGTTAACTCCCATGCCTAGTTATTAGCAATTAAGAAATGCAAAAAAGAAAATGAAAATTATATACCAAATTAAACAGCTCTATTAGTGAGAATAACATTCAATTTTAACAAGGATTCCTGATACAGTGAGTTAATGAGGAGCATCGTACACCAATGTAAATGAGAAACCAAATTGAAAACAAGCTATCAGCATCAAGCCATCTGAGCATACACAGCAGCCACTCCCTTTAAAGATAATTTTTGTGTAGTTTATAAACAAGCCTACAGCGGTAAATGCATTGCTTGTCATGAACCGTGAGTCGACCTGCGTTTGCTACTTTTCTCATCGCTGTGAGGAAAATACCTAACAAAAAGCAACTTAAGGAAGAACAGGTTTACTTTGACTTTTGGTTTGAAGAGACTCAGTCAGTCCATCGAGATGGGGAAATAGGGTCTCAGGAGTGAGTCAGCTGCTCATGCACAGGAAGAAGAAAGTGAGCAGGAAGTGGGGCAGGGGTATAAAACCTCAAGACCCGCCCTTGAGTGACCCATTTCCCCTAAGATGTCACAACCTTCTCAAGCATCACCAGCCACCAGAAGCAATTGTGCACAACCTGTGAGCCTGTGGGGGACACGTCACAAATGCAGAGCAGGCTGGCATTCGGTACTTTTCTCCTGACATCAGGAAACTTAAGTGAGGAAGGGCTCATCTGGGCTTATACTCAGAGGGCATGCAGTCCACCACTGCAGGTAGGAATTGGAAGCAGGACCGGGAGGTTTACAGTGTATATTCAGGCAGGATGCAGATTTGGGCAAGAGGCAGAACCAAGCTTTTAAACCTCAAGGTTCACTCTAGTGACCCACAATTCTCATTCAAATCACAACACTGCCTAAATCTCTGTACCTTTAATATAGATACTATGTGTGTGTCTGTGAGTTTGTGTGTGTCTGTGTCTCTCTGTGTGTATGTATTTGTGTGTGTTCTCATATAATAGAATGAGAACAGTGGAAATAAAGGAGTCATAGCTGCACGACAGATGTACATGGGTCCACAATCAGTGAAAAGGATGTGAAAAGAATGACCATAAATCTAGCACTTGGGAGGCAGAGGGAGGAGGATCTCTGAGTTCAAGTCAGCCTAGTTTACACAGTGATTTCCAGGTCAGCCAGAGCTACATAGTAAGGTAATTGAATAAAAAAAGGGGGGGGGGATGAAAAAAGGAAGGAAAGAAGGAAGGAGAGATATATTGTAATAATTGTCTCCATGGCCTAGTGCTTTGTATTATTTTACGCAGAGGATGTGGTGGTTAATAGTGTAATTCCAGCATTCAGGAAACCAACGCAGGAGGATGTTTTATGTCTTTGAGGCCATTCTGAGCTACATAGTAAGTTTTAAGATGAGCTAGGCCACAGAGTAAGAACCTGTGATGGTTTAAATGAGAAATGTCCCCAGTCAGTGGTGTGATTTATGGAAGGTATGACACATTTAGGAGGCGGAGCCTTGCTGGAGGAAGCACATCCCTTCAGAGGGCTGGGGCTTTGTAGTCTTGTCACTCGCTTCACACTCTCCGCGTTTGCAAGTGAGACATGATCTCTCTCCTTCTCGCTCCAGCCGCCTGCAGCCGTGCCTTCTCTGCCATTCCATAGTCTCTTCTGGAAAAGTGGTTCTCAACCTTCCTAATGTTGTGGCAACCATAAAATTATTTTTGTTGCTACTTCATAGCTGTAATTTTGCTACTGTTCTCAATTGCAATGTAAATATCTGATATAGGAAATATCTAATATGAGACCCCTGTGGGGGTCACGACCCACAGGTTTAGAACCCATAGGACAAAATAAACTCTTTCCTCTGTAAGTGGCTTTTCACTATGCTCTGTATCACAGCAAAAGTAACTAACACAGATCCTGTCTCAAATAGCAACAAAACAAAGCAAAAGCAAAGACTATGTCATAAAACATGTAATTGTAGAAAGACATAAAACAAAGTGAGATATTCTTACAAGCGTGTAAACAATCAGCAGATTATAAGGGAAAAGAGATTGGTATTTATTTCATTCTGCACAACAGCTATTTCTACAAGGAGGTAGCAGGGCAAGGATGAGTACACAGACCCAGGAACTAACGGGATTCATCAAGTATTTTATTGTTATTCCTTAAATCATACAGATATGGTGTTTGTCCTCTTGTCCAAGTATTATTTCAAAACGCAAAACAGTGAGAATCCTACAAAATAGGTATCAGGCATATCTCCCATCTGCACGTCCTGATACCTTTTTATAGACTCAGGACCTGGATGCCACTGATTGAATTCTATTTCTGAGTGGCACTCGAAATTAACTGCCCTTTGTTGACAAAGACAAGCAAGCCTGGTTCCTGTTAGCCAAGCTATAAATAGGAAAGCGAGAGCTATTCCAAGCAAACAATGCCAAGGCTTAGAGTTACCGTCAAAGGTGTCCCCTGGTTTTTGCCTGCTCAGCATAATCACGTCCTATACATTCTTTAGAGGACAAAACATCTATTGAAGCCTTTCTGTGTACATACTGGTCTGTGTCACCTTTTACCTTGATGACCTTTGCAACCTCTACCTGCTTGTGGCTGGCCATTCAACTTATTGCTGAGTTCTTGCCCCTGCCCTTAATGTCTTTTGCTTCATTGGATAGCATTGGACTGAATCAGGGCAGAAACGATGCTCCAGCATCCAGTCTCATTCACTAAATACCTTCTGAAGTCAGATCCATAATCCCGCTTTAAACACATTAAGGGATCAGGCATTCAACCAAATTATATCCCCAGGCATCCTGCTCTTTGCAACTACATGAAATTATCAAAACAAATAGGAGATGCTGAACTGCTGAGACAATTCAAGTACAGAGCATTATTTTAAGGGAACATTATCAGGAAGCATTGATGCCTAATGAATTGCATATACCTTGGGCAAATTTTGAGGCACCAGTGTACGTATTGACCTAGAGAGTCAATACCCAAAGCAAGCAGGTCTATTTTATCAGTCCTGGGGCCCCTTTGCCTCTTGTTTAGCCTGCCCTCCTTCACTTCCCAGTTGGCTATCATGGAGCTACTTAATTTCCATTTTCAGGGATTTATATAGATTAGCTTATACATTTTAGGAGTCTATATAATCATTCTGTACTTACCTTTGGGCCCTTAACCCTTTGCTTGCTTCTTTGTATAATATAATGGGTTTCACTATGGCAACTTCATAGATCCTTTTTATTATTCCCCTTCTTGTCTCCACCATGTCCTCCTAATGACCTCCTTTGTACTCTTGTGACACACGTATTCCATTTCCAATCTTCCCCCTCCTTCCTTCTCCCCTGTCATGGTTCTTGAATTTCATGTCTTACATCCTCATCCACACACATATACAATAATTGAAAAATGAACCAGGTGACGGTGACACACTGGGGAAGCAGAGGCAGGTGGATCTCTGAGTTCGAGGCCAGCCTTGTCTACTATAGAGAGAGTTTCAGGACAGCCCCAGGGCTACACAGAGAAACCCCTGCCTCAAAGAAAATCCCCCCAAAATCTTTTTAAATGGGCCCTGCATATGAAAGATAGAATGTGGCTTCCATCGTTCTGGGCGTTCCATCGTTCACTTATCATAATTCCTAGATCTACCATTCAGCTGGAATTTTCACAGCTTCATGCGCTACAGCTGAATACAACTCCACTGTGTGCACTGAACACATTTTCATTATCTATCTGTTGGACTTCTAGGCTTGCTCTGCTCTGTTATAAATAGAACGGGATTAAACACAATGTACAAGTATCTGTATTAAAAATAAAGTCTTCTGAGCATGCGCCAGAAGTGGTATTCCTGTGCCACGTGGTCGTTCTAGTTCAATGGTGGATGCACAAGTTTACACTCCCATTTAAGGGCTTTCCCTTCCCATAACCCAACCAAAACTTAATATTAATTTTATCTTTTTAGTGGCTATTATGACAGGGGAAAGATGGGATCTCAACACAGTTTTAATTGATGTTTCTGTCATGGCTAAGGATAATGAAGACATTTGTGCTTTGTTTGAGTGTTGTGTTCCAGCATAGCATGTAGGGCTTATTTGACCTTATTATGTGGTCATAAAATGTCCTCCTTGGGGAAGCAGGAAAGAACATCCAAGGGCTTAAAATCTCACTTTGCTCTTGCAAAGGACTTCAGTTTGGCTCCCAGCACCCACATGAGGTGGTTTATAACCACCCATAATTCCAGCTCCAGGGAATCTGATGCTCCTTTCCAGATTGTGTGAGCATCTGCATACACACACACACACACACACACACACACACACGCACGCACGCACACACACACACACACACACACACACGGAATTTAAAATTTAAAATACATCTTAAAATAATGTGCTCCTTAGTTCCCAGGCATAGGGTCTTCTGGTACACAGCATTTCCTGTATGTTGGAAACCCTTAGTCACATCTGCCAGGAGAGCTGATGAACCAAGCCAAGTTCATTGTGACTTCATGCAAGTCTAGAAGATACAATGTCCCTGTGGTTTTAAGAGCAACTTAGGAGGGAAAGTCAGATGGGAGCTCTTGGTACTTTGGGCTCTGGGCATACTCATTCTGTGGTGGATCTTTTCAGATGACAAAATGAGTAGAAGTGAGTTTGACTCATACCCTGAGAGTTCAGAGACGGCATCCATGAGGTAAGGGTCTGGGGTTTTGTGATGACAGACACATTATAATTTGCTAAGCATGCTGAATGCCCAGTGATAAGGCTGTTATCTGATAAAGCAATGTGTCAGAATTTCCTGAAGCAAACAGTGAAGTTATTTACTGGTTCACAATCTTATCTTCCTGAGCAATGTCTTTCTGGAAGAGTCCACTAAATCATGTTCACAGAGTTGTTAAAATAATCTTATACAAGTCATATTGACATAGTCTCCACTCTGACTTGCTTGTGCCTACACATAAAGTCATTTATATAAAACATTTAAAAAATTTTGCAAGTTATATACCCCCCAAACACCTTACAAATTCCCGAAATTATATCTGTAAGTTGGCTACCACAAATTGATTTCCAGAGGGACACTACCTTACAGGCATGACTGGGAAATGAGAAGGATGTAGGACAATACAAGAGGTGGACAAAGTCATCTGGAAATAGAGTTATGAGTGGTCACAGCAGTGATCAGTGAACAAAACAAGGACGGCACTGAGGAAATAAGTATGTCTGGTCATGAAGGCCTCTGCATGCATAGCTAAAGAGGAACTATATCCCTGTGTCTTTTTCTGATTAAGGCTAACTGAGACTTTGTATGTTCATTCAGTCTTGTAACTTGCATGCTTTCAAATATAGTTCAGATCATAACACAGAGGATTTCCTTGTCTGGAGACAGAGGTTGGGGAGAACTCTAAGGCTATAGTTAGGAAAAATAGTGACTAAATGACCCACGTAGCATCTCCAACAGAGCAGGCATTCAGCACACCCCAAATGGTGTTCCTATTACTAGATCATACCAGGCCAGCGGAAGAAAATTCGGGTGCATTGCAATCAGGCATGCAAGGATGGTTGAATCCTTAGACAAAAAGAACAGCAGAATTGCAATTTTATTGTGAGCTATGTATATGTATCAGATACTAGTAGAAAGCCTTCAGGTCAAAGGTGCGTTTGGAACACAAAGCCAGAGCACGTGGGGAAGAAAAGGCTGAGTAAACAATAAACATTACATTGCTTACCCAGTCACATCCTACCACAGAAGAGAGTTTAGCCTGCAAGACTCCTGGGAGAATCTTCAAGGAGTGTTTAGCCACCTCCTCCCCTCCCCACACGTCAAGGGAAGATCGGGCAAGCAGAAGTGAGCTGCTCCTGGGTTCGTGTGTGGATGATTTGGGTTGGTTTTTAGAGTATAGTGATCTCTGGCCATTTCAATTTTGATGTACTCTATGTCCCAGTGTACTGACCAGTCAAATTAATCAAACACATGCTTTAGGGCAAAGCTAAGAAAGTTATAGGGACAAGTTCAAGGATGGAGCAGAATTCTTTTGAAGTATCTGGACTCCTCCATGTTATTGCTAATGGAGTGAGGGGTGGATTTATGGCCCTATCTGTGACCATTTCCAGGGGATGTAAGAATCAGTGTCCTGTGAGTCAGTCTCCTCCCCATGGGATCTGAAATGGGCTATAGCTCAAGGATTAATGCAAAAACAAAACAAACAAGAAACAAAAGCAGAGCAACACTTTTCTTCATTCATAGACTCCAATGTGCAGAACACACAGGTAGGGGTGAAGCTCAGTGGTAGGGAGGTATACAAACAGGCAGGGGTGAAGCTCAGTGGTAGGGAGCTATACATACAGGTAGGGGTGGAGCTCAGCGATAGAATGTTTGCGCTGTGTGCAAGGTGTCCTGGCTTTGATGCTCAGCATGGTACCAATGTGAAACAAACTGAGTTGACAGCTGTCAGTCATAGTGATAACCTCCTACCCTTTGGAAAACTCTTTCATTTTATTTAACTGGTTAAGATAAGACCATTTTCATGCAAGTATATAATGTACTTTGAGCATATCCCATATTCCCTCTGACCTCTCGTTCCCCCCTCACTTCCACTAGTCTATTTATTCTACTGAACTGCTATTTTTGCTTTTATGTCAAGGACACACACAGCACCTCTTTTTAAACTCACATGCTGGGATCTAGAACTTATCTAGACATTCTTAGAGAGAAAGGAAATTAAATGCATGAGGAAGAACACACCATGCTAAATAAGTGGTTTCAAACTCCCCAGAGCAATCACCAACACCAACTGGATGGTGACAATACTTTCACTTTGTACTGGTCCTGTTAAAAAACATTCTTGTTTCCCATTGGGGAGGGGTCACCGTCCCTAACGGCCCATCTCCGGACAAATGAAAACTGGTGGTTTTCCTACTGCATGGAGGTAAAACAAGCAGCTGAGTCAGGAGAGTCCAGGAAACTGCACATGGATCAATCAACTGTCCACCAAAGATAGGAAAGGTGTGAGAGAACCCAGTTTCTGGCATCATCCTTACCTGCGCCCTCTTGCTGACTAACCCCGGACTACCAACATCATCAAACCAGCTGACCAGTCAGCTAAGGCTTCACTGGAGGCCTGTGATTCATGGTCGAGTCCAACCTCCATGTGGTCAGACTCCTGGAGGTTCTGCGTTATAACGTGCTGGCTGGTACCTGTTGTATCACGTGCAGGATCAACAGCATTGCCTGTCTACAGGCACGGCCCCTTGTTTAAGAATTCCTGAGTGGGAGCTGTGGCCTGCTGCTCCTAGCACACACCTTACACCTGGAGCATTCCCCCGCAGGACAGACCCTGAGGCAGATGGTCTAACATTGCCTCCTTGCCATAAACAGAACAGAGTTAAACCCCCTCTACTGCCAAGGCTTAGCCATGGTGTTGTTCGGGCCGGTGAGAATTAAGCAGAAGGCTCAGTCATATACAGAGAAACTTTATCTTTTGATTATTACAAATAACAGACATGTAAGTCATTTGATTCCTATCTTTTTGTTTTAAATTCAAACATTTCTGTACTATATGCCCGAATTTGCTCAGACCTGAAGGTGAGATGGGCAGCTACAAATGTCAGTGCTGACACCATCCGGCCTGGAGCCAGTCATTTCCACAGCTCAGCATGCAGCCACAGGAGAAAAATCCATACCTGTACACTAGGCTATGGCTGCAGGCTTCCTGGGGCACGGAGCGGTTCACTCTACCGTCTGGGAAGGAAGCAGGGAAAGCCATGAAACTGAATCGCCTGGTACAAGTTCATCATCTAAGTTGAAAAACCATCTCCATTCTCTTAGGCAATATAAACATTTACAGTACACACCTGTGAGATACTTTCCCCGGGTGCATAAAACGGGGGTGACGGAACATGGGGCCGCTCTGGTTTTTCACTCCTAAGTTTAGGAACAAAGGGAAAAGGGATTCTCTAAGGAGCCGCAAAAGCAGGGAATTGTATTTCAAGTGTCTGACTTGCTAGGCTCCCTGATCTTTGAAGCTGGACTCTCCTCTCGGGTTTCCCAGGCCCAGATGTCTGATTTGAAAGGAGACTTTGTGCTGGCACAATGGGGCTACACACTGTAGACCTTTTTGTGTTTAAAGTGTGATGGATTTCTCCATCAGCTTTAGCCCAAAGGGAATATATTAATAAGATGATACATCGAAAGGGGTTATGCTTTAGTCTAAGATACCTGATCATAGCACTTTAAGTATCATATTCTTCTAGAGCTTCAAGTCCCAGGCAACACATACACACCACCAACAAACACAAAACCCTAGCAAGGAATTGTGCAAATTTGAAAGTGGGACCTGGTTCTACCATGAACAACGGTGTGAATCACTTGTGGTGACATACTGGTTCTTTATTAAGTTGTGACTTTGGACAATTAATTTAACCTGAATGGATCTTATAGTTTCATCAGCAGAAAACTAGAAAAATCTGACCTGGATTGGTTGGAGGAGTAGCTCAGCCACCAGGGCTTGCCTGCCATGTGTAAGGACAGGTTTTCAGTTCACCAATGTGTCTCATAAGCAAATGAGCCCAGTCCTGTCATCCAGGTTGTAGTAAGAAATTTTAAAAAATCAACAATTTATCACATTAGCTATTATTGATTAACCCTTAGCAGATAATATATTCTCACTTAGAGCGTTGTATGTTTTTCTCTGCTCCTTGGGGAGATTTTGGGTAGAAATAGATCGTATGTAATCCAGACTAGCCTCCTGTGCAGCCAATGGTGACCTTGAATTTCTGGTCCTCCTACCTCTACCTCCTGAGCACTGAGGTCATAGGCATGCACAAATACTCATAGTTTTATATTTTAAAGGGTTTCCTAAATCACCACTTTTCCTGGAAGGAAGATAATGGCTGAGTTGTCACTCCCGGGCTTCAGTCGGCTCAGCCTTCCCAAGCAGCTGCTGAAGGAAGACGCTCCACAAAGAGCAATTTAGAAAACAGATCAACTGGAATGAAGGTGGTCTTTGTGTCCCTCTCTAGGGCACCAGAGTTGGCTGGAGAGTACATCTGGTCAAGGGGCAGTTTGAAGGAGTCCTTTCAGAAGTCAGGGCCACAGAAATGTAAAAGACTCCTCTCAGAGAGGCCTTGTGGGCCAGCAGGGCAGAAAGGGCCCTGACCATCCTGCCCCCACAGCAACACTGCCAGTTCCTCTGCCCTTCTGTGGGCTTAAGGCTTAAACAGCCGCCTCCTCCATGGCTGTTCTTGAGCAAAGGAACTCTAGACTAGTTGTCTGTGTGGGGCAACTTGTCCAGGAAGCAAAGGACATGTTGTAGAAAGATTCTGACCTGTTGGAGAAATAGCTCTCTCAGGAAGGTGCTTGCCTTGTAAGTATGAGGAACTGAGTTTGATTTTCACATTCCACATAAAAATGACTGTTCCTGGTGGTACTCACCCATAACCCCAGGACTGAGGAGGCAGAGACAAGCAGATCTCTGAGGCTCACCAGTCAATAAACAGGCAAGCAAATAAACAAACAAACAAATAAAAGTCACGAGGTATACAGGGCCGTTCCTGGGTTGATCTCTAACCTCCACATGCACATACACACACACATACACACGCACCACACACACATACACATACACACGCATGCACACACACATACACACACCACACACATACACACACACACGAACACACATAGACAAACTTATACACCACACACACATGCACACACACATGCAAACATGCACACCGCACCCGCATGTACACACACATAAACACATACACACACAAACACACACACACACAAACATGCACACATCCACAAACATATATACCACACACATATGTACACACACACACACAAATATACACACCACACAGACACATACCAGTGCTGGTCTGTGTTTTACTATCTATCTGATCCTCACCCCTCACCAGGAATCAGCTTCCCATCCCTGTCACCCACCTTTGTGACTATGAAAGGTGAATCATAAGGGTTTGTTAGTTTGTTATTTACTTATCTAAATGCTAGAACTAAGGCGTGGGGACTGGCCCAAGTTGGGAACTTACTCTGTGTGGAGTAAAGCTCTGCAGAGACAGCGAGTTTAAGCTCGACCTCTATGATGTGGAGCTTACTCTTCAACAGCCCCAGCATTTCTGGATCTTGCTTTCTCCTCCTGCACCAACAGCAGCTTGTACTGTTCAGCTGCTGTCAAGAATGCTGTCGAGTAGGATGCTAGGCTTCGCTGATGACACATGGCAGTTCTGCAGGCTGGTGACATAGCTCAGCTGACAGAGTAGCTGCTTACAACATCTGAAGCTCTGGGTTTGAGCTCCAGAACCACGTAGAACCAGGCATGGAGCTGTATGCTTTTAATCCCAGTGCTTGGGAACCGGAGGCCGGAGGATCAGGCATACAAGGTTATGGGGGCTGTGAAGCAAGTTCAAGATGAGCATTGCAGATCTGTCTGCTGAACACTGAGACCCAAATAGTTGGAGTGCTTTTAACACCCATCCTGGTCTCCACCGTGATGTCTGTAAATCATGCTATGTGATCCCAGGCTGGAATGTTGACTTTTAGTACCGTGTATTGCCCCTTTCCCATATATCCAAACAGCTGTAAGTGTCAAACTTTTTGGGCAGTCCTTTCTCTAGCACAGAATTGTGTGCAAGCAGCTAAGACGTGCTATAAATCCTCTGGGTTTATATTTATTGGAAGCCTGTTTGGCTGTTCCAGAAGACCCTGTGATTTCCTGTGGAGAAGTGTGTTTTCCTTTGCTATACAAAACCAGAGGCGCTGGTAGTTACATTGGCACGGGCCTGCAGCGCCACCTGTTGGCGGATGTGTTGATAATCACCACTCAGCACAAAGTTTTCCAAGTGGGAAAAATACTTGTTTCCAAAATAAAAATAAACAAAAACAGCAGCCAAAGTAACAAGATGCTAGGAGGCCACATTTAAACGACTGTCTCTCGTACTGGAGAAAGAGAAGATGTCTCTCTGAAATTATTGGAGTGTCTACCTTCTGGATGAGCAAGAAGTGACAGTTGGTTCTCACTTTCTATGAAATTCTGCCCTGGAGGAAAACAGAGCAGAATGAGAGAGTTTCAGAACTCACAAGTCCTTAAAGGACAGGATAATCTTCTAATGAAGGAGATAGGGGAAATCAGGCTGTGAAGGGAATGTGTCCCACAGCTATTTACAGTTTACATATTTAAATTTGTGGCATTTTGAAAGTAGAAATGCAATTAATAACATCTATTTCTATTTATATTAATCTTTAAACAGTCATGGTGATGCTGTCGAAGCAGGTTGGGGAGGAAAGGGTTTATTTTGGTTTACGCTTCCATCACAAGGCAGAAACTAGAGACAGGAAGTGAAGCCTGGAGCGTTGCTGACTGCCCGGCTTCCCTGTGCTCAGCTGTCTCTCCCATACAGTCCAGGACCAACTGCCTAGGGCTCATGCACCCATGGTGGGCTTCAGTCATACTCACGGGTCATTGTGACGGAGGCACTGTGATGAAGAGATGAACCCTCGGTGATGAGATGCTCTCTTCCCAGGTGTGTCTAGATTTGTGTCCTGTTGACGAAAGCTGTGACTAGTGCTTCCAAAATCCTGTCAGAGAGCCACTCTTTGCTGGCCCTTTGTCACCTGTCACAGAAGTTTGTTCATTTGTCCCTATGTTGTGGTTTTTGTCGTTTCGTGAATATATATATGCATATATATGTGTGTTTATATATGTATATATATATATTCCCTAAAATATATATGTGTATGTATATATATATATATATATATATATATATATATATATATATATATATATTCCCAAAACTACACAGTTTTTTCACATGGAAAAATTCTAGTGAGAACCATGGTTCTGGAAGACTTGTGCCTTCTACCTGGAAGTCTCTAAAAAAGCTAATTGCTCAGTTGGGACAACAAAGAGCCAAGGAAGAACCCCTCTCTGCCTTCCTCTCTATCCTGGTCTCATCTCAGGACTTTTACAAGGGTAGGCACTTAATTAAAATGAGGTCTGGTGTGGAGAGGATAATGAGAGAACCCAGAAATCCTGCAGGCTCATAAATGGTGTGAATAGAAGTCAAGGCACAAACGGGAATGATAATTAATAAGTGTTCCAAGTTAAAAGACGGGCATATGCTTCTACTTTAAAAAATAAATAAATAAATAATGAACAAACATTCAAGGGTAGCCTGGATGATTGAGCTGCCTCCGAAACAAACAATTAAACAGACAACAAGGAGTAGGCACTGGAAGTGCATAGTGACTCCGCAGCCTTCCTCGCAGTTCTGTCTGGTGGCCACATGGAAGATGCCTCAGCAGTGCCTGATCCTCCTTCCCTCCTCAGCAACCTGAATCGATTTCACCACCACCACCAGTCCCCTCTTCGCATTCCTACCACCATTGCATGGTTGCCTTGCAGCAGCCTCCTAGCCAACTGCTTCCTTAGAAATCCAGGTTTCTATTTCTAAAATGTCACTAGCATTTTAGAAATATGAATTGGGCCATGTCATTTCTCTGCTTAAAACCAGTGACAAAGGACAAAATCCAACCCTCTTTAGCATGGCAAGTAAAACTTTGTGATTTGGCTCAAATTTTATGCCCAGCTTTATTTCCTCGCTCCTCCACCCCAGTCCTGCAATCAAGCCCCCCACCCCCACCCCCACACATATTTGTCTGACTTTGAGACATTTGAGACATTACATTTGAGACATTACATTTACAGTCTATTTCTGCAGCCTGCTGTGTCCTTCACTTCCACCATTGGATAAATCCTCCTTTGTCCTTTAAGGTCCATTTCCACTATCTCTGCCCCTCAGATGGAGAACTTGCCTGAGGGATGTGATTGCCTCACGTTCCTATTATACCCAGAAGCTCAGCATGTTATAACACCACTGACTGATTAGTCTGTTGTATGTGGATCATGAGCTCTCTAACCAAAAAAAAAAAAAAGTCTCTGCTAGATCCTGATCCTATTAAGAGCTTTAATTGTCATGCATTGTTCTAGAATATTCACTGAAAATGAAATACGAATCGACCACTGTGCTAGATACTAGAGATGCAAAGGTAAGCCATGAGTGATACCCACAGTCATGCCAATCAAGCCTTTGTGAGTCCTTAGCATGTAAGCAGTTGGAGGGCAGAGACCCATGCTGTGTACTCTAAACTCCACTTCGGTGTGAAGATTTTGACTGGGGGCTGACCAAAATCAGCAGTGAAATGCTAGATATAGTATGTGCAACTGTACATTTTTCCCATTTAATAAATTTATTTTATTAAGACATGGTCTTATGGAGTCCAGGCCGATGCCAGGCTCGTGATATAGCTGAGGATGGTGGTGAATTCCTGACCCTCCTGCCTCCCTCCGAGGGCTAGGATTATGGGCGTTTGTCTTCTGGTGGTAGGGTTAGAGATCTGCCATGCAGGCTCCACATTTTAGCTTTTCCTTAAATATGCATTATCTGTATACATCTTTAGATACAGCAGATAACACCATCTTCATTGAATTGCACCTTGAGTTACTGAGTGTTTTAAAAGGCTTTTAAATCTATTTATTTGGAGAGGGGCATACACATGGAGATCAGAAGACAGCTGGTGAGAGGCGGTTCTTTCCTTGCACTGTGGGAGGCCCAAGGATGGAAATCAGATCCTCGGATTAGGTTGCAAGCTGCTTTACAGGCAGAGCGTCTTGAGCTCTTCTTGTTGTTCTTAAGTTTGCACGCGGGGTCTGGTGCGCTGCCTGTCTACGCTAGCACTCTCCAAGCACAGGCTTGCAATGCAGCGTTTGTGGAACAAGCAAACATATGGATGAATGGATGAGCTTCCAAGTGAGGAGCAGATGGATAAGCTTGAGTGTCTGATCCTACTCCAGTGAGCACCCATTGCACTTGGCATGCAAGTTTGGATCTGGGGAGGGATGGCATTTGTTAGTTCCTAAAAGCCTCACACTATTCCAAGTTTTCCTGTGTCCCACCAAGGCATAAACACTAGAAGCTGCGTTTCTTAATTGTCTTGTCTGCTTGATCCAGTTAGTCTATCAGTTAGAGGCACTTACGTTTAACTTACACATAACAGGCATTGAAGAAGGAACTTTATCTTCTGGTGAAAGGGGTGGAGATCCACTCAGACATCTTAAAAGGAGTTTCCCATGTGGATGCCGTAGTGAAATGAACATGCTTGCAGATGGATTTGTTGAGATCCCTCAGATTTGGGATGGCTCAAAACTTCTGTCCATCTTCATTTATACAACTTCCTAGTAGCTGTTTTAACTCATGGTCAACTCCTATCCATAAACCCCAGAATGAATTCCAAACTGACATGGATTCTTATTTGGTTAGAAATGGAAACAGTAATCTTCTCAATCAGTTCAATAATGTTTATAGTGACATATATATTAAAGTATATAATACATAAATGCTAACACCCAAATTATGGGCAGTGAATATGTTCAAGGTACATTGTAGGCATGTATGAAATTCTCAAATAACTAATCAAAAGGTTATAGATGAGCAGAGTCATAATGAAAGAAGTATCAGCTGATGGAAAGAATATAAAAATTAGATGTTCTTCAAACTAGTGACAAAATTGCTAACCCATAGCTGAGAAAATCTGATAAAATTATAAGGGGAAACTAGTGAATTCACAATTATCCTTGGGAAATGCAAAGATATTCTCCCAATAAATGATAAAACAGTCAACAGCAAAGTGGTACAACAGACTTTAACAAAGCCACCACCCGTCATGACGTACTTGGCATTTCTAAATCAGTCCGCCCCAAACCACAGGACATATTTAGCGCCAAGCGCACATTAAGTATTTACCATAGCAGACTATATTCCAGGCTCAATAAATGAAAACAGTCTCAGTAAATTCAGAACTGGCCCAGCCATACACAGTATGCCCTCCAATTAAGTCTAATTGAATTACAAATTAATAATACAGGGGTTCTGGGAAAGCCTCAGCTATTTTAAAATGAAACAGAAAATTTACAAATTGATCAAGTGAAAAAAAATCAAAAGCAGAGTTGAAAAATATTTTGCATTGAATAAAATGAAAACAAAACAATGGAAGATTTGAAGGCTAGTACGAAGGCCACTCTAGAAAGAAATTTATTGGCCCCTGCAGCTCTATCTGCAAAAAATCATCTCTCAAATCAATTATGTCATCTTCTACTCAAAGAAACCGGCATAGTAAAATGAATTTGATTCAAGGGAAACAGAAGAGGGAGGTAATAAAATCAGGAGACAGAAAAATACTAGAATAAATCCAGTTAATCAATGGGGAACATAAGATTGATGGCATTTTAGCCAGAGTTTGATTAGGAAAAATGACAGCCGTACAACTCACTAATCTCTAGAATGAGAAGAATGAATTGCCATATAGATTCTGTAAAATGGAAACCATTCAAATTAATACACAGTAATAAAGCAGTATTATAAACAACTTGATGACCATATATTCAACATTTGATGAAGTGAACAAATTCCACAAAAGATGCAAATTACCCAAAACCCATTTAAGAACTAGATAATTTGGATAATAGCCCTAAATCTGTCTTTAAAATTGAATTTGTGCTTTAAAAGCTTCTCAGAAAGAAAATTGCATAAATTCTTTTCAACATCTAAGTGCAGAAGTAAATAATAGCAACCACACCATACTTCCTCCAGAAACTTGAGTGTGTTGGAAGTAGCTCTTGTTATAAGGCCAGTGGTCATATGCCAATACCCAAGCTAGGAAATATCACTACAAAGAAAAAAGAATACAGATATATCTTTATGATTGCTGATAAGCATTTATCACATTAAGGACAAAGTGCCATATATGGTGGCTGGATAGAAAAGAATCTACCCTTGACAAGAGGGAAGGTGGACTTTGCTCTCTGCT
The DNA here is from genome assembly GCA_004026605.1 of Ondatra zibethicus. Classification (NCBI taxonomy): domain Eukaryota; kingdom Metazoa; phylum Chordata; class Mammalia; order Rodentia; family Cricetidae; genus Ondatra; species Ondatra zibethicus. The sequence goes on from PVIU01009164.1 coordinate 35,361, forward strand.
CCTTGGAAGAGGGCAGTCGCTGTATTCTCAGAATACCCTGCCTGATAAAATGCGTCCATAGGGATGTGTCCATGACAGATGATGTGAGCTTCTCACTCGACGTGAAGGCTTTTGGTGAGGTGGCAGTTCACTCTTTGGGGAGGTTGAGGACTACGATTGGCACTGTGGACCATACAATGTGGGGGACCTCCAGCGGTGTCTCCGAACATCACCATGGCACCTCGAGCTTCCCTAGCTAGCAAAGTTTCGAGTATTGTGACATGTTGTGCCCCAGTTGTGTCATTGGGACAGTGGTGCTCTGGGGGACGTCACTGAGAGCGGGCCATGGGGAGCTGGAAACTGGCCTAGACATCGTGAGGGTCTACATATGCTTGATCTTAACTTGCCTTTTAACTCCTTTTTAATGGTCCGTAACCATGAGTACAAAGATTTTCAATGCGATCTATGAGTCCTCTGAGGACATTACTGATCTTGGAGACCCACACACTTTTTTATCGGAAGCAAGAGCAGACATTCTATTGCTAATATATAATGACGAAGTATGGTTACACCCAGAAATGCAAGAATGATTTGACACTTGAATGTAATTCACTATAATTTCAAGTGTAAAAGAAAAACACATGTTCATTTCAGGAGAGCAAGACATACTTGGAGAAACAAACAAAACCCATTATTGAAAAGTACCTAGAGCTAACTCATAACTCAAAAGGCATCCTCCAACTTGATAAAAGATGTCTATGAAGAAATTTATAAGTAGCATCATTCATGACAGTGAATAATGACTGTTTTCCCTCTAAGAGTAGGAGCCAGGGAAGACGTTGGCTCTCGCCTAGTCTATTTAGTGTAAGTGAAAGTTTGAGCCAGTAGAATGAGGGCGAAGAAGCATAAGGAAGAGGGATAATAGGACAAATGAATGAAACCTAGATTAGAAAAAAAAATAATTAAAATTGTCTTTATGTTGCAAGCCATTATGACTACCTATGTAGAAACCTGAATAAAACCCATAGAAATGCCATGAGAAATGGTAAGTTAACTCAGTGAAGTAAAGGAGGGAAGGAGAGAAGATAATCAACTGCATTTCCATATATCAGCAACAATTGGATATTGATGTCAAAACTGTCATTTAAGAGGCTATAGAGGAGGCTTAGTGGTTAAGAGCACAGACTGCTCTTCCAGAGGACTTTAATTCTAGCTCCAAGGGATCCAACACCCTCTTCTTGTTTCCACAAGTATCTACATGCTTGTACACAACACACACACACACACACACACACACACACACCGTTTTAAAAACCAGAGCGGTAAACCCCCATATTATTTTTTTTTCATTTTTGGCTATTTCCCTAAGACAAAAGTTTAGAGGTACACTCACTGAGTTAAATGGCTATATTTCTATCGGAGCAGGATGGTGCATGGCTGCAAGTCCAGCTCTTGGAAGGTGGAGGCTGGAGGATCAAGAATTCAAGGTCAGCCTTTGGATGTATAGAGAGTTCAAGGTCAACCTGGGCTCCAGGAAACCCTGTCTCATTACACAAAAATTAACCCAGAAATAATGTCAACAGCAGAAATGGCATGCATGTGTCTCAAAGCCTGAGGAAATAAAATTGTTCCAGGTACATTTTCTTCCATACATTTTCTGCCAACTGACATATCTACCAACCTCTTATGAGCATTCTCATTTTCATTCAAACTCATCAGCACGGCTATTAAATATCTTAATTAGCTCATTTAAATTTCACAAGAGCACTGACCTTTATGTTTTTCAACAGTGTGATATTTTGTGCCATTCTGGATGTTCATTCAATATTTATTAAACAAAATAATTATATCTAACTTACTTAAATTGGCAGATGCAATATTGTTGAAAGTTCACTTCAGTACTGTTGCTATAAATTAATGTCTTCATGGATTTTTTCCCTTATATTCTGGAAACTGATCATTATTTTTCTTTGTTATTTGGGATAATGCATTTCTAGATATGAGTGGATCCTCATGTATTTTAATTGTATTGCTGTGTTTTATTTATTTTGTCTTGGTTAACTCTTCCGTTCTGCCCTCTGAGAGATAAGATCATATTCCATTTTCTTGTATAAGAAGGTAAATTTTATCAGTTCTGCATTGCAACATTAACCAGTAATTGACACGTGCAATGAGATCCTTTTATCCTCAGATCAATTTCTAAAAAATGCCTAGGGACACACACATGATGCCCGTGTGTGCACCATGGCCTAATCAGGACGACAGATCTTCTTGAGCTTGGTAAAGTGAAGTTGATTCACACACAACGTAATATCCCCCCCCTTCCTTTCATTACCGTATGCTATGGCTTATTTATTTACTTGGATGGTAGCAAAACTAAAATGACAGCTACTGTGTGCCTTAGTTATTTTCCCATCTCTGTGACAAAACACCATGACCAAGGTGACTCGTAAAAGAAAGCATTTAATTTGGATTACAGTTTCAGAGAGTTAGACTCAGTGGTGGCAGAGCCAAGGCATTATTGTGGAAACAGATGAGAGATCACATTTTGATCCATAGGCAATAGTGTGAGTCTTTTGAAACCTTAAAAGCCACACCCAATAGCATTCTTGCCACACCTCCTAATCCTTCCCAAGCAGTTCTACCAAGTAGGAATCAAGCATTCAAACGTATGAGTCATGGGGACTATTCTCATTAAAACCAGCACGCTGTGTACAAAATGAAAATAACATGTTCAAATCATGTATCCAAGCAGACATGTGTGGCTGCTATCTATTCACCTGATTGTTTGGACCACAAAACATTAATTGATTTATGAATAATTTTGGATTGCTTTGAGTTCTGTAACTTGGGAAAATGAGAACAAATTAGATAGAACCTTTCTGTGGATGTGAGAGTACCCCAATCTGAATTGGGACATGATCACACAATGGTGTGACCTAGTGTTGGGGTTGGGACACAAACACCCAATGGTGTGACCTGGTGTCAGGGCTGGGACACGAACACCCAATGGTGTGACCTGGTGTCAGGGTTGGTACACGAACACCCAATGGTATGATGTAGTGTCAGAGCTGAAGCAGTTTTAGCAAACTGTGAAGACTTGTGTTCTCATGACTGAGAACATAAATGAGATGTGTGAAATTTTTATTTTTCTGCTAACAGAAACTTGCCACAATCTGGTTTCTCACCAGACACCCATCTGTTTAAAGAAGGGTCACCCCAAAATACCTTATTTGCCTAACCTGATTTAGACTGAATATTTCTTCAATAAGCATTTACCTGTTCTTCATCTTTTGAATCCTGTTAGAGCAGCCATTGACTTTCAATGGTGCTGACAGCCACTTGCTTTAAGCCTCTTTGTTCACATGGCATGAATTCTTCCTGGCTCTTTGTTTTCTTTTCTGAAACCCTGACTGCTATTTATATCTTTTTCTTGCCACATCTGCCATGCTTTGTCCTCTAACGCTGTCTTTCAGTTTCCCTTATTTCACTTTCTCTTGAAACCAGACACTGTTCACAGCTGTAGTAACACCTCACTCAGTATGTTGAGGTCTTCGACCCATTTAGACACGAGTTTTGTGCATGGCGATAGATACGGATCTATCTGCGTTCTTCTGCATGTTGATATCCAGTACTATTTGTTGAAGGTGCTTTATTTTTTCATTTTATATTTTTACTTCTTTGTCAAAAACCAGGTGTTTGTAGGTCTTCAATTTGATTCCATTGGTCCTCCTGTCTGTTTTTATGCCAATACCAGGATGTTTCAGTACTACAGCTCTGTAGTAGAGTTTGAAGTCAGGGATTGTGACTTCAGGAGTTCCTTTATTGCACAGGATTGTTTCAGTTATCCCACATTTTTTTTCCATTTGAAGTTGAGTATTGTTCTTTTGAGGTGTGTGAATAATTTTTCTGGGATTTTGATGGGCATTGCATTGAATCTGTGGATTGCTTTTGATATGATTACCATTTTTACTATGTTAATTCCAAAATGGCAGCCTAGAGGATGGGAAGAGATCTTCACCAACCCCACATCAGACAGGGGGCTGATCTCCAAAATATACAAAGAACTCAAGAAACTGGTCATCAAAAGAACAAATAATCCAATTAAAAAGTGAGGTACGGACCTAAACAGAACTCTCAACAGAGGAATCTAAAATGGCTGAAAAACAGTTAAGGAAAGGCTCAACATCCTTAGTCATCAGAGAAATGCAAATCAAAACAACTCTGAGATTCCATCTTACACCTGTCAGAATGGCCAAGATCAAAAACACTGATGACAACTTATGCTGGAGAAGAAAGGGGGGCTTGCTCTGCAGCCCATTCTGTCCCAAAAGTCACAATTTTCCTAAGTGTTGAGATTTCAGGTGTGCACCACCTGTCTGTAGGTAGACGGGGAGAGGAGGGGCAGTTCATGTAAAGGAAGTGGTGTAAGCACATGGATAATTCTGAGAACTGTGCTCCAGAGACAGCAGTCGTTTGGGTTGGATCATGGATGCAATGAGGAGAGAGGCCAGAGCAAATAGGGGACCTATGTCCCAGGAAGAAAAGAAGTCAAAAGTGCGGCTCTCAGGAGACCATTGGCAGAATGAGAGGGTGGCCCACATGGAGCGGGGCAAGGTGACATAGACTGAGGCTGTGATGATGGAGTCTGTTTCTAGAAGGTTCTGACACCAGACAGGGGAAGGATGTGGGGAGGGGTGACTGTGGCGGGGAAAGTTTTGTCAACTGGTCGGCCATCTTGACATATCTGGGAGGAGGGGATCTCAGCTGAGGAATTGCCTCCATCGGATTTGCCTGAGGCCATGTGGGGAGCATTTTCTTGATTAATGATTGATGTGGGAGGGCTCAGTTCGCTACACATGATGTCACCACCGGGCTGGTGACTTTCTAAGATGAGCAAGTTGTGAGAGCAAGCCAGTAAGTAGTTCCTTCATAGTTCCTGCCTCTGCTTCTGTTTCACATCCTGTCCTGACTTTCCTCAGTGATGATCCGTGATCAGGACATAGAAGCCAATAAATCCATTCCTTCCCCAGTTGCTTTGGTCAGTGTTTGAGCACAGCAAGAGGGACTCAAACCAGGACAATAACTTCCTTGAAGTCTACAGTCACCTTTGCCTAGGCAATCCTTACAGTTCTGGCTTTCTCTTGTTTTCCGTGCTGGATCTGTGTCCCATTTTGTGGTTGAGATGAGTTGCTTTCTCTTGAGACAAAGCAGGTTTGAAAAGGAATTTGAGGAGCCACCAAGAGAAGCACGATGCCCAGAGAGTAACCGAAAGAGCAGCCTCGTTTCTCTAGAAAGGACGTCCATGAGCTGTGGCTATTAATTCCACTAAGAGTTTGGATTGAATTGACCAGATGTCCCCCAACGTGTTCTGGGAAAGTAAAGCCCTAGGGAAGGGCTTAGGAAAGGCCACCAGGGACCACTAACTGTGACAATAACTGATTGGCTTGATAATTGTCTTCCAGTTGCACAGATGTTTCCATTGATAGGAAATATAAAGGCCATGTGTCTAATCAGGCCACCATCAGCTAGGCTGGAAATGGTACACAGCACCGTTTATAGCCTCTATTGTGGTTCTCAGATCTCCCAAGGGACAACTGCCAATATAGTCATTCACCGAGGCTCTCTTGCCTCTGCATTAAATACCACCAGCCTTTTATCCTTTTTAAATTTAATTAAATTAATTAATTAAAAACTAATTTATTTATTTGTATTTTCTGTGTGTGAGTGTCTTACTTGCAAGTGTGTATGTCCACCAAAATCAAAGAAGTGCCTGGGGTGGTCAGAGTGTTAGATCACCTGGAAAGAGAGTTGCAGGTGACTTTGAGATGTCATGTGGGTGCTGGGAATTGAACCTGGGTCCACAGCAAGAGAAGCCAGTGTTCTTAACCACTCTCCTTGAGCCATCTCTCCAGCCCCTAGACTTTTATTCTTGCTGAAATCCCACACCAGGGAGACCCATCAGGCCTCCTGATAAAAAAACGATGGCACCAATAAAGTGGTCACTGATTGTTTGAGCCTTTTGCTTCCAAGTTTGGTGGGAACACGTATTTTCTGTGGAATAATCTTTGTAAATATATATTGCTCTTAATGTTAATAAAAAGCTGATTGGTTGAGAGCTATGCTGGATTTTGGGGGCAAAGAAAATGCTGGGAAGGAGGACAGAGTCTGAGGAGTTGTGAGCCTGAGTCAGAGAAGACAGGAGATGAGGTGACAGGCCGTGGACCACATAGGAGAGCCTAGCTAAGAAATATAGGTTAATTTAAAATTTAAGAGTTAGCTAGCTTGAGCATCAGCCTAGCATTTATAATTAATATCAAGCCTTGGCTTGGTTATTTGGGAAAGAAGAGTCCGGCTGCACATATTGGCTCTGGTGATCTTGACATCATGCATTGCGTCTGCCTGAAAAGCAAGAAGACACCACCTCTAATTGTTGTGACCCGTCAAACCAACTGACAAATCCCACCTGCATCTTAGCACTGAAAACCAAATCAGCTTTCAGAAAGCCACAAGACTGTACAGGAGGAAGGCTTCAAACCTCATACTGAGTACCGCCCACTGCCAGCAGAGCCAGTGGTCACGTGAGCACGGACACTCCAATCCGCAGGCACCACCCAAAACCTTCCAGCCGTCCGCTCTTTCAATAAAATTCCCAGGTGACCGCTCCCCAGCCAGTATGAGAGTAACCTTGTCCCCGGCATCTATGCTACATATTGCTAAAACCTAGAGAACAGACATTAGTTGAAGAGAATAGCTTCACTTAAAGCTATCCCTGAGAGAATGAGACAAGACTTTTGTGTTCCAAATATCCATACCTAGGGCTCATGGGCCCGAAGGAATTTGATGGGACACTAAAATTCGGTGACATTGCCTCTTGGGGGAAGATTGTCTTCTGCACAAGACAGAGTCACTGCCTTCTTGAACTGCCAGCAGCTGTGATTACCCATAGCCGACCTGTACAAGACTGGGACCATAATGATTTACAGTGGACATGGTGAGGAAGAGGTTCACAAGGCTGTGCCCTCACTCAAAGACTCACAATTAACTGTTTATTGGGAAATAATTTTCCTTCATTAGTGCAGTACCCTGTAAGCTGTAAATATTCCTGTCAGTAATTTTCATTAAACCAATTGGTTGGGGCTAGGAAGATAACTCAGGGGTTAAGAACACTTGTTGCCTGCTGGACAATAGTGGCTCACACCTTTAATCCCAGCACTCGGGAAACAGAGGCAGGCGGATCTCTGTGAATTCAAGGCCAGCCTGATCTACAGAGCAAGTTCCAGGACGGGTTCCAAAGCTACAACTACAAAGAAACCCTGTCTCAAAAAACCTTATAATAATAATAATAATAATAATAATAATAATAATAATAATAATAATAATAGAATACTTGTTGCCTTTCCAGAGGACCAGGGTTCAGGTCCCATGTTAGACAGCTCACAGCTGCTTGTCACTCCAGCTGTAGGCTATCCATCACCCTCTTCGGGTCTCCATGGGTACTGCACACATCTCTCTCTCTCTCCCTCTCTCTCTCTCTCTCTCTCTCTCTCTCTCTCTCTCTCTCTCACACACACACACACACACACACACACACACTAAAAATACATCTTTAAGCTCCTTGGTTCAGCTGAATCCCCTGTGGTGGAACCACTTCTTCCTTCCTAAGACTAGTTGGTATTCAATGTGGAGAGAGTGGACGTGTGTCCTTGCCTCTTTGGGTAAAGCTCACCTAAAGTTCACGCTGTCGCGAGAAGGAAAGGTGACACAGGCCCTGCCTCTACTCACGCCTTTGTGTTCAGGTGGTGAATGACAGCATCTACAGGCTCGGCTTAGAACCCTACAGTTTTTAAAGTAGTCTGAGCATCATTGTGACACAAAAATATCTGTACCAAATCATAGCATCCAGTAGTACTATTGGTACTGGATTTGGCTACCTACATGCAAAATTAAGAAATTACTACTTGTCAACCAGAGATGAGTGAAGTTAGATATGATTTTCTTAACAACCGAATTAGCAAATGTAGCTGAGCTCTGTTGAGAGGGTCTCATGCTGAGAGGACGTGTTCTGATTGGTTCCTGAGGTAGGCAGACAGTGAGCTCTGTGTGTGTGTGTGTGTGTGTGTGTGTGTGTGTGTGTGTGTGTGTGTGTGTGTGTGAGTCTATGATAACGTGTTCTGGTTTGGAAATGTGAGGAAATTTCATCCTTTACCTCCTCAAGTAGGAGGGCAAGAAGTGGGGAAGGGTCCCTGTCGTTCTACCTACTTGTGCTGGTAGACACAGTTCTGTAACTGTCAACGCAACCAGTTGTCAACAACTCCTGGAGGAGACCCTTAAAGAAGAATTACTTTATCAGGCTGGCCTGTGAGAATATCTGTGGGAGATTATCTTTGTTTTCAATTGATATAGAAAGATATAGCCCACTGTGGGTAAGCATCCCCTGGGTAGTGGTCCAGACCTCTAGAATGCAGGAGAAAATTAGATGAAACTTAGCAGCCTGTGTGTATTGATTTCTCTCTGCTCTTGACTGTGGATGTGAAGTGACTGGCTGTTTGGAGGCCTGACCTTCCCCTCAGTGATGGACTGTCACCTGGAATTGTAATCTAAATAAACCCCATTTCCCCTAAGTGTCTTGTAGTCAGGATATTTTATCACAGAAGCGAAACTAGAACACACTGCTTTTCCCAGAGTCCACCCTCGCCCTTGATGGGAACTCACTGTTCTGGCAGACTGAATTGGATAGAGACTCGTACAAAGCCTTGGTGTTTTCCACAGATCTGGGCTCCGATACTTTGCTTCGTGTCACAGGGATATTTACAGAAAAGGTTTTGTTTGTGGCTTCCTATGTCTAACATTTATTTACCTGAACCTTTAACAGACTCGTTTTGACCTTGTATTCCAACTCAATTAGTGGTGCCACTTGAAGAACAAAAATAAAAGCAGACTAAAATAGGTCATTTGTGCACTGAAGTCATCACGTCCAACAGCCCAATAACAGCCTCTTGAAGGAGACAAGCAAGCTGACAGAGGGGCAAACAGTTCACCCTCTCGGTTAGTTTAAAATTTTTTTTTAAAATAAACAAAACCAGCCTTGTTGTGTAGAGATGCCTCAACAAGCATTTAATGACTAAGTCAGGGTGCAGGAAGAAAACACTCAAATATGTCTCTGGCAGCCACTGCTTACTTCAGTGACAATTACACCCAATATTTGTCATCTAGGAAGGAATTCATTAGGATAAGTGATTTGAATGTAACCCTCAAAGCCGCTTTAAGTTGCAAGGCTCAATAATTTTAATAAAAATGGATAAACTCGGGAGCCAGGAAGGATGGGATGCTGTGTTGAGAGTGGCTCTGGGAATGCCAGCTTAAGATAATTGAATTTCAGCTAAGCGGGTGTGGTGGCTCATCCCTGTATCACAGCACTGAGGAAGCTGAGGCTGAAGGAATAACACAAGCGTGAATCCATCAGCACGATAGCCTATCTCAAAAAAAAAAAATATTTACTAGGAACAAACCATTCTTTTGTTAAGGTTTAATGATTTCTGTGAAATAAGTGTGTTTATTTCATAATTTAACATGAATAAGTCTGAAAACTAAACTTTGAGTTGCTCTCAATAGAATTATCATGAAGTGGCATTAGCACTAGCTCCTCATTGCCTGCAGATCCATAAAACTGTTTCAAAGTGTAGGTCCTTGGGTCGCTTGCAACTGAGAGTTAATGGTATTCCTGGTTGATATGAAAATGGATCAGGCTGTGGCCGCCTCATCTTAATAATAATAACGATAATCTTCAGATGGCATTTAAGAAGTTTGGGTTTAGGGCTGGGTTGTACATCCTCTGTCAGAGACGTGACCAACGCAGTCTCTTGGGAATGAGTCTTTGTTGATCTAGTGTGTGCAGCCTGGGCATGGGGGATTCACTTCTGAGGGACAGGAGGTTCCTGTTGCCAAGTACTTCCATCGTAAAGGTGGCAGAAGACCTCGGTTCAATCCCTAGCAACCACATGGTAGTAACAATCATCTGTGACTCCAGTTCCACGGGATCCAATGTCCTCTTCTGGCCTCCAAGGGCACTAAGCTTACACGAAGAGTACAAACCTGGGCAAACTCATACGTGTAAAAATACATAAAGAAATATTTACATATTATATGCCATATATACATATTATATATATTATATAATATATTGAAATATGTATATCTCCAGCTCTGCTTCATAAACTGAAACTCTGTTAGCTAGGACCATGCATGGTTAAAGTTTCTCCATTTTGGTTGAATGATGACAGCTTCAATAACTGTAATAATTTTGTTTCTGGAAGTCAAATAACCTTTGTCTCTCAGATGTTCTCCTCTCCTGCTCCTCAGACCCCAAGTAGCGGCTTCCCAGGAAAGATGTTTCTTTATCACCTACCGTTCTTTAGCTGACTCCCAACTGGTGGTTCCCTGCAATGGCCACTTATGTATCCAAAAGACAACTTTTGAATCTCCTTCCCCTAAAACCTATAAGGAGTCCCATTCTGTCCCATGGGCCTGAACTCTCCTTCAAGACCCTACCATACTTCTGTCTGCTTGTCTATGGATCCCAAAACCCAAATCCTTCACTTTTCAATGTCAAAGTTACAAATCCTGATTTGGCCTGACATGAGGTCCCTAAAACTCTAGGGGGACTTCTCAGGTCACAGTAGGAAGCTGTGTCTCCACACCTGAACCTCAAAATTCTGGGGGAAAATTTAGTGTTTATATGTTCCGGTCCCCATTATCTAGGGATGAACAGATAAGTTCAGGAAGAACAGAGCTCCCTGAATCATGGCAAATGTGCCCTGTGCTGGTCGGAATGAGAATTACCCCTGAAGATTTGACTATCGGTGGCACTGTTTGGAGAGGTTTACCACGTGCTGATTGGCTGGTGTGGGTTCTGAGCGTTTGTAGTCCCCCTCCCCCTCAGGCTCTCTGTCACTCTCAGCACCCTGCTCCTCCTGTCACGCACCCTCCTCTCAATCCTCCTGCCTCGTCCCTCCTAGCTGGGGTAACCATTGTGTGCCACGTTGCCCTTCCCAGTTCTAAGTTCTCACACTTGATTTCATGCTTAGTAAAGGAACTGGAGTAAGAAGAGGAAGACTGCATGACTAAAAGCTAGTGGTTAAGTCCTGTCCAACCATGTGGGTCCTGGGACTCGAACTTAGGTCATCAGGCTTGGCAGCAAGCTCCTTTACCTGCTGAGCCTCATCTGACCCCTCTTTACAAATATTCTATATTATAGATAGGACCTGATAGAATGACTTCCCAGTGAGAAGACATGATCAAAACTCCAGGAGTCAAAGATAATATCGTAATAATGCTCAACTAAGAACTGAAGAACACAGGTCATAATGAGTTTGAGTAAAACAAAGACCAAATAAAGGCAAAACACCAACCAAGGGACAAACAGTTTGACAGCTCCATCCAACGTCAATGAAATCATTCATATATAAAGATGATTTATTTCCTTTAAAAGAAACAGAAAATATTACCAGGAAATTTTGTTTTGCTTTAAAATTGATCCACATCCGAGCAGAATTTGAAACTCATTAACAATGAATGGCTCGCCATCTGGCCCATAGATCCTGCCACCTGAGAAAGCCAATGAGTGATAGCATATGCAGGCATGCTAATTAAAGTTAAATATAGCCTGAGTATGTCTTCTAATGAGAGTCCTGGGGACTGGATAGTCAGGGATGCTTTTCAGAAAAAGCAAAACCAAAGCAACAACAGCAAAAGTGTGCAATCACAGTGCTCAGGGTGCAAAGGAAAGCTGTGGAGGTGAGTGGAACTACCATTAGTGGCTTCTCCAAGGGTCACCTTGGAGGCCTAACGACAGTTGATTCTGCATGTGGTAGAAGTTCCAGATTGGTTGTGGAGAAAGGGATTTGTATGTGATCTGTTTAAAAAGGAAGAAAATTTATGGGGATTGAAAAAAAAAAAAACAGGGAAAATGTGAATGCTCCTGGCTTAAGTTCTTGTATCAAACTCCTTCACAAATATTCTCTCTAAATTATTTATTAATTTAAGTTGTGTTGGGGTTATGCATGTGGCATGGTGGGCTTGTGCGGGTGAAAGGACGGTGATCTGGAGTCGGGGATCACCTTCTAACATGTAGATCTCGGGGGTCGAACTTAGATCACCAGGCTTGGCCCTAAGTTCCTTTACCCACTGAGCTACATTGTCAACCCCCTCTACAAATATTCTCTGTTGCAGTTAGGACCCAAAGTAAAGGCCTTCCCAGCAAAGGGGAATAAGCAAAATGTAGAGAAACAGAAGCCTGTAATTCCAAATTCTGGTACTTTCTTTTTTTCACAGGACAAAGTTGGGAAAATGAGAAATTTTACATGGGTCAGCCTCTACCATTCATCAAGATGGGCCATGCCTAGGTAAGGAATCAATTACAAGTTCTTGATCTACTAGCCGGATCAAAGAATGGGATCTGCTTTGCTTGAGGGACATGAAGCTGTAAGGCTTTATTTTCAATAAAAATTAGGGGAAAGCATTAAAAATTTTGTACTCTTGACTCAGTTTACAGAGCCCTTGTCTGGCATGCATGAAGACTGAGAACTATTTCGTTTTGGATCCTCCTATTTCTGGAGTGTGGCCATTTTTGACTTTTAAGACAACTGCAGATGCTCCAAAGTAGTGTATTCTCTTCTGTTCTTGTAACTAGAACCTGGCTGTCCAGAAAAACCACCCCATGAAACTACAGTGTTTTAGGAAGTACTTTGGAGTCAGAAATCATGGTCTCCTTGCTAACTGCAAAGAGTACAAAGTCAGAGGCTCCATTCTAGAGAATAATCTGCTTCCTCCAGCTTCCGTATCACATCTGTATCGCATCCGTATCACTACGTTGTTCTCATCTCATCTCTCTGGTCTACAGTTCACTAGATCTGCCTCAGGGATCATTAAAGAATCTGGGAAGGAAGTTTGATATTGGCATTTACATCTGCTCAGAGTTGTCAATACACAGTGTTCATGTAGTTTTGCTTGACTGTTATTTATTTATTTACTTCCGTGCTTATTTGCATGTGTGTATATGTGTGTGTAATATGCATGTAAATACATGTGTAATATTGCTCATGCCCCTGTTTGCAGTTGCAGAGATGTCCTTATTTTCATGTAGGCTCTTCAGTGCTTCTCCTAGTGCTTGGCAAAGTTGAGTTATCTGTCTCACATCGCCATGATCTATAGCAAAGTTTACTTCCTGCCAGGCTGGAGGCGTGGGAAGGGTCATGATTGCTCCCTGGAGCAAACACTCAGATCTTAAATCTGACCTGAAAATAAACTCTGCTTGAAGAACATTTCCTTTGTTGTGCAACCTGACTCTTCTTCCTTCAGCTCAAATACAGGAAGACCTTGGTTATTGTTTGGCCCAGGAAGCAGGGCCATGACCTAACTTGAAAGGAAACCCTTGCAGTTGTAGGCTAGCTCTCAAATCAAGTCCAAACTCTACTGCCTGGGACCTTTACCTGCTCATCACTGATTGCTTGCCTGTCTAAAGCACAGTAGGCATTCAGAGGAAATAATTGTTGAATGAATGACTGAGAAAATTTTCCAGTTTTCTAAAGCTGTTGCCTCTTGTAATTAAGGGCATACTCTGGATTTCCTGGGATTCTTTTCCCTACTTCCTCTTTCTCTTTTTCTTTCTCTTCTGCTTCCTGTGTTCTGCCCAGGGACACCTGCTCCCTATGGACACCTGCTCCCTATGCCACCTCCAAGCCTCTTGCTTTGCTCTCTGATAGTACTCATAGTGGCCAGAAAAGATTATATATACACACACAGAGTCAACCGTTCATTCAAATCATTACTGCATATATGAGAACAATGATGGGACCCTTTCCTTATTTCTTCATTACCCTATGGCAGAGCTCATTGTGCCTAGAACATATTACACCATTTCATCTGGCAGTATATTCTACCTTGTATTCAAATGAGCTGTAGAATTTATTGCACGTGTATGCCACAGTACATCTTCAGAGCAGGAAGCAAAGTCAGAACAGGAGACAGGGCAGATCACAAACCTCTCTACCCACCCTCCAGCCCTAGATCTACTTTTCAAAGCTTCCAGAACATCCTCAATCAGATGGACACCAAGGACTCAAACACTTGAACCAGTGGGGGCATCTCATACCCAAACTGTGCTATTACTTGTGTGCTTTGAGTCGGATTCATGCAGCGTGAAATGAGCTGAAAATTTGGTGCGACCTGAAGTATAAACCCGATTTGTCTAAGAGACTGCAGGCAGCCTGCAGGACACTGGCAAGGGCTCCACAGAGGTGGGGCCAGTGTTTGCAACTGAAACCCAGAAGAAACTGGTGAAGGGGTGACTATGCTGGACTCTACCTGTGAAGTGCTGTTCTTAGGCCAGAGCAGGATAACACCCTGCTGATGCAGAGGGGAGAGTGGGCTGCCATTGCAGAAGCCCTCCCAGCACCAGGGATGGAACCCAGCATCGTCCAGAGTAGAACCGACAACCATTTGGTGCTGCTCTCAAGCGTCCTCAGAGACACTTCCGTTTACAGCAGGTGAGATTCATTGCAGACTCATAACTGGTCAATGCACCGAGAACAAATGATTGTTATGTGCCAGGCCCTAACTGGGGCATCTATGTCATCCCTCACCCCCAAGGCTGGGGGGAGCATTGAGGGAAAAGGGACAGAAAAATTGTAAGAGTCAAATAACAGGAAGGAGTGCAGGGAAACAGTGCTTCTAGACAGGACACGCTGTGCATGCATAGCTCAGCACAGTCAAGGTTACCTGCACAAGACTGGGCCCATCCACATTTCATCATGGATGGGCAAGGTGCTCAGGGGAACCCACTCTGCCCTTAGCTCTCTAGGTATTAATGGTTTCTGGGGCAGGAGCCAGTAAATAACTGTATCTTCTGTGCAGCCGGTAAATAGCTTCTCAGTGATGCTCATGCAGGCACCTCTAATGAAGTGCGGTGGGGCTAGATTTTTACAAGATAATAAAGTTGTAGGAGGAGGAAAGGATTTGGTGGAAGGTAGAGGATAACAGGGAGATATGATCAAAGCGCCTTATATGCATACATATGAAATTGTAAGAGAATAAATACATTTTTAAAAAATAGAAACGCATTTCCCGAAACATATTTTCTTGTGCTCCCCATGGCCAGCCTCTGGAACATGGCTTCTGTTTCTGTGTGTGTCTCAGATTGCCCCTGGGACAACCAGAATCCGTTTTGACAAGTGAGAACACCTGTTTTATTTCCCCTTCCAACCTGGGAAATGGGTTCTGAATAAAGAGAGGGAAATTAAGTAAATCTAACCTCATTTCCCCATAACGTGAAGTTAGCTCATAACTGTAGTTCTGATGTTCTCAAAAAAAAAAAATCCAATAGTTGTTTCTCTTCTAGCCTCATGGGAATCTCGCACTGGTCTCCAGCAATACACTCACCTGAAGCTCGCTTGAGCAGCAGTGTTTTTGTAAATGGGCCAGGAAAGGGCAGAGAAAATCAAATTGATTAAACCCCAGCTTCAAAGTCAATAGGATGGAACAGAGTGATTGTGTGAAGACAGAGAAAGGCTTATTGAACCCCAAGTACATGGATAATTTAAAACAACAAAAGACCCACGTGCCTTTGGGCTGACAAACCCTCTGACCGCTGCTTGCTTAGGGTTCTGGCTCCCTTTGCTGCTCTAGCTATTTCCTGCCCTTTGTTCTCTGGAAGCTGGAGGGACACTGCTGGGCTTTCCAGCTGGGTAGAAAAAATGCTTTTGGTTCAGACCCAAAGAGGGCAAAGTTTGGATCAGCCCAACAGATAAACGATCGAATTGGGTTTGAGAAGCAGTGTAGTAGGTCTGCTGATAAAATGGGCTGCAAATGGTACAGACTCAAAGGCATGGCATCTATGCAGTTTACAGTCACCTGACACTTGACCAGGCCAGCAGAAATGCCACAGTCATAGATGCTGCTAGGAAGCTTGTGTATAAACCCAAACCAAGTGTGGTCCCTCCTCTCCCTTGCCCTTCGTTTCCCTTCCCTCCCATTTCTCCTCCCTTCTCTCCCCTTCCCTCCTCTTCTCTCTGTCTCTTCCCTTTTCCCCTCCATTCCTTTCCCTCCCCTCCCCTTCTGTTTCCCTCCTCTCCCTGTTTCTTTCCTTCCCTTCTTTTCCCTTCCCTTCTCTTCCCTTCCCTTCTCTTCCCTTCTCCTCTCTATCTCTTACCTCCCCTCCCCTTCCTTTCTTTTCCTTCCCACTCCTTTCCCTTTATTTTCCCCTTAGATACACTCTCTGCCATGTGCAGTGTGATATTTTTATGAACATAGTCATGTAAACAGACTATCTTTAAGTCTGAAATGTTCTCCTTAGTAATCTTCAGGAGCACACCATTCCATAAACTCATTGATGCATGAATCCCATGTGAAGGACTGGGACTCTGTGCATCTTCTGGGTCCCAATGCCTGGGCCTGATATAGATGAGCACATGCTCATAGGTCTGAAGTACACTGAAAACATGTTCAACTTCAGTCTTATAGCCTGTGTTTGGAAGAAATACCAAAGGTCTCAGCCCCAGTGGAGTCACACTCAGACCTAGAGCAGAGCTAGTGGCAAGGAAGATGAAAAGGGAAGAATTGGGCTTTCGAGGCAATCTTGCTGTTTGTGGCCCTCTGGGCTAGGGATTTTTCTAGTCACCTGTCTTAGTTAGGATTTTGTCATTATGAAGAGACAGCATGACCAAGGCAACTCTTATAAAAGAAAAAGTTTAATTGGGCCTGACTTACAGTTCAAGCGTTTAATTCATTATTGCTGTGGCGGGAACCATGGTAGCACACAGGCAGACATGGTGCTGAAGAAAGGACTGAGAATTCTACATCTGGATCCTCAGACAGCAAGAAATGACAATGACATACTGCCAGGCTTGAGCTTCTGAGACGTCAAGGCCCATTGCTAGTGACATACTTCT
The DNA here is from genome assembly GCA_004026605.1 of Ondatra zibethicus. Lineage (NCBI taxonomy): Eukaryota > Metazoa > Chordata > Mammalia > Rodentia > Cricetidae > Ondatra > Ondatra zibethicus. The sequence goes on from PVIU01009164.1 coordinate 52,286, forward strand.
TCCTAAAAAGCCACATCTCCTAATAGCGCCAATCCCTATGGGCCTATGGGGGCTATTTTAATTCAAACCACCATCATAGCAAAATACCTGGCACCCTAAAGCCCCTTAAAAAGGAAGGAGTTGTTTCAGCTCACAGTTGAGGGCACAGCCAGTCATGACGGGGAAAGCATGGTGACAGAAGCTTAATGCAGCTGGGCACCTGGCATCCACAGTTAGGAAGCAGAGCGAGATAAACACTGGTGCTCAGCTCACTTTCTCCTCTCATTCAGTCCATTGAATAGTGCTGTCCACGTTAGGGGAGGTCGGCCCACCTCACTTAACCTACCCTAGGGATTCCCTCAGACCTGCCAAGGGCTCGGTTTCTATGGTGATTATAAATTCTATCAACTTGTCAGTTGATATTAACTATCAAGGTCTCACGCTTGTTTTCATTTTGCTTTCCCTCTAACTCAAACTCATAAAATCTGTTTTGAGCATAGTATAAGACACACGCCCCAAGATGGGTCATGACTTTTCTCAGGGTTCCTTGTGATTGGAGGAAGAAGGAAAGGTGGATGAGAGGGAGCTGGTTCAACAGACAGGTAGTGTAGGTTTGTTTTCAGGTGGCCTAGATTCTTTATTCACGATGGCCACTAAGCTGGAGGCAGGGTCCACATTTCAGTCATCTGCCTGGTCTGTGAATTTTGGCAACAAAATGGAGTCCTTGGTAACTTTCCTGAGGGGACATGCTCTAGGGCAATATATGGCTTTGCTAAGGTGAGTGTATGTCTTAGAACTCAAAACCAGGAATTGTAGCGCTAGGGAAGAACATTTGTTTACATGGTTGTTGATTTTTTTTTATGTTTCTTTTACTGCCTCTTTAAAGACTTTGTTTTATTTTTAAAACCATTTACCTTTTTTGTAAATAATTTATATTCTTTTTTAAAAAGCCTCTGCACATTTTTAAACACACTATTTTTTGTCTGGATTTGACTTTATTGTATTTCTGTAATAATTTTCTGACTGGGACCACTTCTTAAAATGTTAAGCAGCATGTCTAGGAGTAAGGCTGCTTTTGCCTTTTGGCCCTGCCCAGTCTAATGTGGCGGAGGCATGTTCACTGCCTCTGAGACTGTCATATGGGAGCTATCTTCACCACCTCAACTCTGGGAAGCACCATGCAGCATATAAACCCTTTTTATCCGAGTAAAAGCTAAATCTGACATGCAGCTCACTGCATAGCTTGGAAATATCTCTGTGTATGGCAGCGGGAATCTACCATGCTCTCCTGTCTGTATATTCCTAGCAGACCCTATCCCACTGCCTACCTAGGCAGGGGTGCTGAGCCATGGGCATGGTCTCAGCCCTTGGTCCACAAACCCCATTCAAGAGCTCCATAGCCAGACCTCCCAAAAAAGTCAGAGCCATTTGTGCTGGCAAACCAGGGAGTCTCCACCATGAAAATTTTGGCTGCTAATGTTGAATCTCTTAAAGGACCCATGGCACCCCTGTTCACCACCAGCAAACAGCCCATCTGAAAAAGCAATGCTGCCTATCAAGAAGCCATGCTTAACTCTGTTTTTGTGTGTCTAGAATTCCTTTCCAAGCTTTCTCAAGTTTTATGTGGATATAGTTAGTCCCACATTGGGCAACAATCTGTTGGCAGAAGCTATGCATTCATTCCTGGCTGCCCAGACCTGAAATAATCACACAGAAACTGTATTATTACAAGATTGTTTGGCCTATTAGCTCACACTTCTTATTAGCTAGCTCTTATATCTTAAATTAACCCATTTCTATTAATCCGTGTATCGCCACATGGTTGTGGCTTACTGGTAAGGCTCTGTCCAGAATATGGTATCTGTCTCCTGCGGCAGCTACATGGCTTCTCTTTGATTCTGCCTACTCTCTTCTCCTCCTTCTGCTTGGAATTCATGCCTTGCCCTATTCTGTGCTGCAATAAGCCTGAAGTAGCTTCTTTATTAACCAATTGTAGTCACAGCATACAGAGGGGAATCTCAAATGGCATGGCTCTATTACTCCTGCAATTAGTATTGCAATAATAATAGCAGCAGTCCTGGAAGATGAGGAGATAGGCATGCAGATAGGTAGTATGCCAGTCAATAACTTGCATTTTACTGACAATGTAACACTAGTTGCTGAAAGTCCAAACAAGCTGCAGGCCATGGTGAATAGAGTGGTGGAAGTCAGTGAAAACCTTGCTATGAAAGTACACATCGAGAAGACTGAGATACAACACATGGGAAGGATGCACAAGGATTTTAATCTTGTGAAAAAAGAGTCAGAACCTCAAGCAAACAGTCAACTTTGTCTATCTGGGAAGAAACCTCAGTTCAAAGAAGGGAACTATTTCAGATGTCAAGAGGCAGATAGGGATAGCAAGGGCTGCATTCAAGGCACTAGGAAAGGTTTGGTCAGCAAGAGACATAACGACAACAACAAAATAGCAAGTATATGAGACACTTGTCTTGAGCTACCTTCTTTACAACTCCAAAACCTGGACAATGAAATGCTCCTCAGAACAGCAGCTGAATGTGTTTGAGATGGCATGTCTCAGGAGGATTCTAGGCAGCACATGAAGAGATAGGCTGTGCAACAAAGACATTAAGAAACATTTCCATCTACAGAAGGAAGCAAATTACAGAATACGGCAACAGCACTTGAGATACTTCAGTCATGTTATGAAAGTAAACGACAGCAAACACCCGAAGATAGCACTACTTGGAGGAGTACACGGGATAGTGTGAAGAGGAAGGCCCAAAAAATGGTGAATAGACAGCATAAAGGAAGACTGTGGGACCTTGGTGTGACAATAACACAGGCATCTAGGACTGCCCAGGATAGGAACAACTGGAGAACTGCCATAACATAAACGGGCTGCCCATGCAGGCTTAAGCATTGCCAGGGCATGGATGATGATGATGATGATGATGATGATGATGATGATGATGACAACGATTCCTGCCAAAGGCAGAAACCAGAGTTTCCAAGGAGGCATAGCTAGGTCACTTTGTCTTGGCGCATGTTACCCCCTCCCACACAGATTTGTGTTTAAGTCCTTACACAGGAACCTATCAACTCTAGGAAGACTTGTGACTTGATCTCTTTATGCTGCTGATAGAGTATTAAGGGGACAAACCAAGGATCTTGCATGCCTTCATGAGGACCAGAGCTGGACCAGAGCTGGAGACTGATTCCCAAGGTGAGGCCTCAGTGTTCACTTCAGCACTGTTGGAAGGCTACAGCTTCCCTTAGCTCCCTGCAGCTTCAGGGTCTCTAAACCAATCTTCCTTCCCCCACTCTCTCCACAGATCTCAGACCTATGAACCAAAGGGCCACTCTGTGCAAGCTCAGTTCTTTCCCTGGGTCTCTTTCAGGGTATATCTCCTGACAAATCTTTTCTCTTTCTAACTCTGTCTCAGCATTTGAGGGCTTAGTCTCTAGTCACGGGGCACTATTTGAGGTGGTTTAGATAGCCAACTTGCTGGAGGAAGTATATGACTGGGGGACAGGCTTTCAGAACAGAAGGCCCAGGCTACTTCCAGTTCACTCTTTTTCCATGTTGTGCTTGTGGTTCAAGATGTGATCGGTGCTCAGCTTGTGGTTCCTGTGACCTTGACTTCACCTTGTTACCATGCTTGCCCTCCACCATCAGGGAATCTTATCTCTCTGGAACTGTAAACCCAAATAACCTTTCCTTCTATATGTTGTCTTGATCATTGTGTTTTTTCATAGCAATAGGGGAAAGTAATTAATTACAGCAACATAAGGAAAATCAATAAATCTAAGACTGAGGAGTAAGACTTGGCCTGGAGACCCAGGCGTGACACTCTCCCGAACTCGGAAGGAAGCTGTAGTCATGGCCTCTAAGGGGTTCTCTGCATCTAGTGTGAAGGCTTTCTTTCACCCAGCACTATTGCTTGTTTAAGATGAATGCCTAGACCTGTTCACATACTTGAGGACTGGGCATCCCTGATCCCAAATCATGAGATCTGAAGGTCTAAAACCTGAAAAACATTCTGCATCTGACTTTAATATCACAGATGACAAAACCAAAACCTGAAAAGGATCTCATCTAATTCTCCTCCCACAGTATGTATAGGCTGTGTGTGGAACATGAGGAAATCTTTTTTTAATGCCTGGGTACCTCCCCCGAGATTTCTTACTGTGTCTATGTAAATATTTTTAAACTTGGAAAAGTCTGAGGCTAAAACACATTTGTTTTACAGGACAAACAGGCAGATTACGCTGTCCTCCTTCTGCTTCATTGTTGTTATTTTAATCCTGGAGCAAGAAGCTTACCTCAGATCTTGTAAACAAGAGGAACCCAAAGGAGTTTGAGTCAATAATTTCATAGTCTGTGTCAGAAAGCGAACTAGGTAACCATTCTTAAGTGGAAGCATCCAACTGAGGCTGTCTCTGGGATGTTGGCACAGATGCAGTGGTAATGTATGGGAAGATGTGACACCTGAAGGGCCAGCTTCTCCACTACCCAATGGTAGGATGGGGAATGAACAAACCATCCCATTCTGGGTTGCAGCGGTGCTGTAGATTCTCACCACTCTGAGGGAGTGGGGTCCTCTCTGTGGGACCACACTGCATGAGCCTTCTGGAGCAGACCAGGCTCACACAGCACTTTGGGCTTTGTTCCCCCATGTAATTCTCATGTCTGTCCAGCACACTCCTCCTTCTCTTTTGGTCCTATTTCTATTTGTGTGTGTGTGTGTGTGTGTGTGTGTGTGTGTGTGTGTGTGTACACGTGTATATAGGTGTATATTCACATGTGTTATGTATATGGAGGCCAGAGGGTAATATCAGGTGTTTTGATTGTTTGCTCTCCACTGTATCTACTGAGGCAGGGTCTCTCTTTGAATACAAAGCTTGGCAATTCAATTACTCTACTAGCTAGCTTGCCAGAGATTCCCCCATTTTCTAAGGACTGTAATATCAGTGAGCTAACATACTTGCCTAGAGTTTACATGGTTGCTGAAAATCCAAACTTTGGCCTTAGGGCTTATAGAAAACATTCTTGAGAAGCAATTTCCCTGCTGGGCCACCTCCCAATCTGAGTCCCATGCTTTTGATGTGGCCTTATCTCAGAGTCTTTACCAAGAAAATCACTTGTCTCATTTAATTTCAGAATTTTGTAACAGGATACAGTTGTATCATCTAGACTCTGTAACTTTAGTAAGTTCAGGACATGCTTTGGGAATTTTGACATGTGTTTTAACATGAACTCAAAAATGTAAGCCTTACTGCCGAAGCTAGGTTCCTCTAACAAAGTGTCCTAAAACAGATTTTGGGGAACAAAAGCAGATTTTAGCAACTTTTTTTCTATAAAGGACCGGTGAGTACTCAAGGTTTCCCAGTTCTTACATTAGTTACCTTTTCATACTTGTGAGCAAAATACCTGGCAGAGCAACTTAAGGGGAGGGAATTGACTTGGGTCAATGGCCTCAGAGAATACAGTCCATTCCAATGTGGAAGTCATGGCAGAGTCCATGGAAGAAGGTCATGTGGCAGAGACTTTTCATGCCACAAGGTACCAAGAGCTGAGAGAACTGGAAGAGAATAAGAATAACTGTCAAAGGCCCATGTCTAGTGACTCGCCCCATGAGCTAGCCCCCCCCTCCGCCTCTAAAGGATTCACAGATTTCAGAATAGCTATTAATTAACGTTCAAAACATTAGCACTCCATTCTGAATGGAGATTCTGCTGTCATCATCAGCTCTGCCACTGCGGAGCAAAAGTAGCCGCAGAAAGTGCGTGAATGGTGGTCATGGGAGTGCTCCCACAAAATGTTGTCATCATAGCAGGCAGCTGCATGCAGTGCGGGGGTGGGGGCGGGAAGCCAAGGAAGGAGAGCTGCAAGTCTGAATCCAGCCTGGGCCACGCAGTGAAGCAGTGTCTCCAAACAGAGAAAGAACAGAACACAAAGGCAGCAGTAACCGCGGCGCACACCACCTGTCTGTGTTCTATGCGCCACCATACAGTTCGCGAGCTTCGGGTAAGGGGCTGGAGGTTGAAACACACAAAGACACACAGACAGAGAGACAAACAGACAGACAGACAGAGAGACAGACCTCTAGTCACTGGTAAGAAGCCCCCCTTTCAATAGCACCATGGAGGCTTATATACCCAACAGTCAGGTGGGCCAACAGGTGAAAGCCTTATCCTCTGATCCTCAAGGCAACACGTGCTCGTGAAGCAGAGCTGGTAAACAATTATGACACAGCTTTCAGTAACTCAAATCAGAAAGTAAAGATCTCTAGCAGGGAAGAGCAGCTGGAGGCCAGGACTCCAAATGATCCCAACATCTCCCCCCTAAATTTTTATACTACAGAAGACCTTCCTGTCTTAGGTCATCGCAGAAGAGTAAACCCTTACTGGCCTTTGGGAGGTCCCTTCCCCATCTTAGGTGGGCCCTCTTCTGTAGAAGTTGCCCATCTATGGAGGAGTCTTCATTGTTTGTGCAGTATTTGCAACCAAACTTGGGGTACATCCGAGTTACTGGCCAACAGGCTCAGAAGGACTTGTTAAGTTACCATATGCTGCATTCTCATGGATTGTCTGATCTTACACAGAATTCAGAGATGAATGCCCAAGGCAACAGGCATTAAGATTGCCAGCAAGAGGGTCCCCAATCACCACTGGACCCAGCCTCCCATTTGGGCTATGGTATTCTACCAACAACCCTTTGGCTAAAACAGGGGGCACACAGGCATCGACAATCTGGTGTGCCAATTGTAACATTCCAAGGGCTATTCAAGTAACCATTGAGCTGTTTCGCCACATAAGAGGCATTAGCAATATTAACAGATGTCACAAATGGAATGATAAGTGTGAACAAGACATTTGTTGTACAAGCCGTAAGTCCACCTGCTCCTACAATAGGGCAGTTTGTTGATTTAAATTCAAAAGTCCAAATTTAATGTGGACATTCAGGGCATTCTGAGTCTGGAGAGCATCGTTGATTTGTCTCGCCAGTTTATCCACGGTGTCCGACACCAACGATGTTTGTGTCATTGCCAGTCCTGCGACCATGGCTGCAGCAGCAGACACCGCGATGACAGCAACCACTGCAGCTGTCACTCTAAAGTCTCGTTTCTCTTGATACAGGGTCATCTCAGTCTGCTTAGTCTTTTTGGTAATTGGCAGTGTTATGGTGGCTGGTACCCAAACCAACAATGCAGCACTGGAGTGGTCATCCCAGGAGTCGCTCAGGCCGCAGACTCTTGGGCGTGCAGAGCCTGGAACTGCCACCGCCTTCTCCTTGCCCTGCTGCCTTCTCAGGGCAGCCCAGCGAGGTCTTGTCGTGGCTCCAGCACTTGTTGTCGCATTTGCTGATACTCCTGGTGCCGCTTTGGCATCCCCCAGGCTGGGCACCGACTGGACCAGGGTAACGTGCCTTTTACCACAGCCACCTAGCAAAGCTTTGCTTCAGCTGCCTTGTAGCCCCAGCAGAATTTGTTCTGGGTCCAAACTGATGCATGGAGTGGAGCAGAACTCAGGAAAGCAGGCTTGCTGCTCTGGAACCACTGAAGGGGCCCGACTTAAACAATCTTTTAGGGAATTTGGGCGTTGTCAACCTGTCTGGCTACTTCCTGCTGAGTGGGGGCCCTGCATTCTTGGGGTTCTTTACTGCAATATTTCAGGAGGTCTCAGTGAATCAAACCACATGAATCTCGAATAAATCCTCAGGTTCTCATCCTCTGTGGAGACAAAAGCAGAACCTCCCCTCCAAAGCATCAAATCCTCAAGCCCACATCCTAAAGTCAAAATATCTTTCTTCGCGATTCCCAGAATCAAATGTCTTTCTCCAGTCCAGAACACAAAAGACAACACAATTAACATACACATTTTATCTTTTTGAGCTGTATACATTCTATCTTTTTGAGGCCTTCAATTCACCCTCCTGCCTCCTGTCCCATCTTAATTTCCTAATACGTCCCTAGCTGGGGATGACCCTGTCTGCTTACCCCTCTTTCTCAGTTGGACTTCCACTTGCCGCACCTGCGCGGCCTGGAACCGAAGCCCGAGCAAAGGACATCAGGATTAACACATACCCCAATCCACCCTCACCTTCCAAGGGCAACCTCTCAGCGTTCCCTAGTTCCCGATCTTGGTGGGACCTTCACTTGCAGCGCACGATGCCAATCTGCACTCTATGCGCCACCATACTGTTAGTAAACTGGGCAAGGGGCTGGCGATTGAAATGCACAAACACACAGACAAACAGACAGAGACACAGGTCATCCTTGAAGCCAGAATGCTCCAAGAATGCCCCCTTTATTGTGTCTAGGGGTATATTGCAATAGCCATGCCCCAGCCAAATGCACCAGAAACCACTCTCCTGCCCTCAGGAACTCCAGAGGGTCTTGTGCTCAGAGCACACAACATCAGACTCAACAACAGGTGTCTTTACCAGATGGACCATATTATTGGATGAATAACGTTATAACTAAATCTAATTGCTAACAAAGGAAAGAATTTGGTTTATATACACCTGTATTTTTCCTTGTATTTGTACTCCACAATATCTGATGTGGGATTCCCCTCTGTATACTGTGAATACCATTGGCTAATAAAAAAGCCGTTTTTGGCCTGTGATAGGATAAAGCAGAGCTAGGCAGGGGAAAATAAACTGAATGCTGGGAAAAGGAAGCAGAATCAGGAGAAGCCATGGAGCTGCTGCCAGAGACAAACATGCTAGAACCTTGCCGGTAGGCCATGAGCCTCATGGTAAAATTTGAAATAATGGGAAAGGATTAAATTAAGATGTAAAAGCTAGCCAATAAGAAGTTAGAGATAATAGGCCAAGCAGTGATTTAATTAATATAGTTTCTGTGTGGTTATTTTGGGAGTCTGGGCAGCCAGGAAATGAACAAGCAGCCTCCCACAGCAAACTGCCACTCCAAAGTTGTCAATTATATTCATGTAAAACCTGAAAGGGCTTGGAAAGGAATCTAGACACTAAAAAACGAAGTTTAGCCACACTTTTTTTCCCAAATGGGCTTTGCTTGCTAGATGTATGCCGTGGCTCCTTTAAGTTAGGTCTTTCTGATACAGCAGTGGCAGAAAAAATAGCCCATGGTTTTGAAAAGGTGGCTTGCTGGCCATGGGCCATGCTGTTGACACAAACTCTGACTCTATCAGGAGGCCAAGCATTTAAATGCATTTGTGAGCAGAGTGCTACAACTTGCTTAATGGCAACATAGACCCACTGTGTGCCTGAAAATGGGGCTATGAGCTTAGCTCTCACAAACAGACCTCTGCTCTGCCATGTTAGACTGGGCAAAGCAAGTAGGCAGGGCCTTGTTTGTCCTAGCAATGCTACCGCTTAGGTTTTTAAGAAGCACTTAGCATTTTAAGAAGCATTCCTGGTCAGAAAATGATTATACATATGCAATAAAGACAAATTCAGATGGAAAAACCCTCTAAATGGGTCACAGTGTTTAATAAATTTAAGTAGGCTTGGGAGAGAGAAGAAAAAAGAATATAGAGAGTTATAAAAAAGAAGTAAATGGTTTTTAAAAAAATAAAACAAAGCCTTTAAAGAGACAAAGTAGAGAGTCATAAATTAAAAGGAGTAAAATAAATATGCCACATAATGATGAAAATACACAGAGAGTCTGAATTATGTATATTATTGTGTTTTCTTTCAATTTTTTGACTGCAGAGAGACATTTGATTTTGGGGACTGCTAAGCTAAGCAAACATGTATACTTTAAAGGTATCTTGATTTCAAAATTTGGGTCTAAGAATATGTTACTTTATAAAAGAGGTTCTTCTTTTGTTTCCACAGAGGATGTGAACCTGTGAAATCCTTCCAGACTAATGTGGTTTGATGGACTAAGACATTCTGAAAGGTCACTGTGAATACCCCAAAATGACTTCACCCAACAAAAAGCAGGAAACAATTTGGAGAGAACTACACCCATATTCCCAAATATTGTTTATATTTGTTTACAATCTATTGGGTATATTTGTTTACATCTAAAGGGGGATATGCTATAGAGATGGATACTTTGTATCGGCATGGATCTTGGTTTATTGGTAGTCATGGTAGATTACAGAGATGTATTTCAGATGGATAGGCATTCTTCAAACCTTGGTGGCTCACAACCATCTGTAACAGAACAAGTAATTGTGCCCGAGCAGTAGGCTTTCCTGCAGCACCTGAGAGACCCACGTAGTAGCTGCAGAAGGTCTCTCAGCCTGCCTACTGCCTGAGCCGGTTGTGGTGGCATACACCGGTAGGATTTGCTGAAGGAAGCAGAGCTGGTAAACAATTTTGACACAGCTTTCAGTAACTCAAATCAGAAAGTAAAGATCGCTAACAGGGAAGAGCAGCTGGAGGCCAGGACTCCAAATGATCCCAACAAGTAACAAAACTGGGCGACAGACAACTCTGGCCCACAGACTCTGTATTGGTTACTTTCTGCGGCAATAATAAAATATCTGGGCCAAAGGAAGAAGGTGTTTATTTTGGCCTACGTTCCCAGAGAGACAGTCCATAATGGTGGAAGAGGCATGACAGCAAGTGGCAAGGAAGACAAAGACAGCAAAAACAAGAAGCTGAGAGGTCACATCTTCAACTACAAAGATGAACTAGAGAGCACACTGGAAGTAGGGCCAGGCTGTAAACCCTCTAAACCCACTTCCTCCAGCAAGGCTGTACCCCCTCAAAGTTCTGTAACCTTCCCAAACAATGCCACCAGCTGGGGACCAATGTTCAAATACATGAACCTATGAGGGACATTTCTCATTCAAACCATTATAGACTATAGTTTTCAACCTTGATTTTCAAAAGAAATAAAAAAGAAATGGGCAGGATACCTTTCTTTATCCTCCTACTCTCTTCCTCTTCCTCCTCTTCCTGTCTCTTTTCCTCCTTCTCTTCATCCCTCTGGAAACTGAACCCAGGACCTTGAGCCTAGCAAGCCCTTTACCACTGAGCTACATGTGACCCCACTGTTGACATTTTATATATTTATTTGTGAAAAGTGTTGCAGTGAAGCATACATTTTTCCTAGCAACTATCTGGCTATTTTAATGCTCTATTTATCTGGCTGTAAGTTAATTTATGTATCCTTCTTTCATACCATGTAATGAATTTTCACTGTTGGGCACAGGTTGCTGTAAAGAAAGCAGGATCCTTGAATATCACAAGGCAATCCATTAGTTCCTGTCAGGATGGTTTCAGAAAAATAGTAAATATTTTGAAAGCCATTCAGTTTCAAGTTTGGATATATAGTTCTATTTTGTGAATATTTGTTTTGCTTTTTTACTGACTCGAAAGTCAGACTTACATAAATATTGGATCTTTTCTGGGGAATTTCACACTGTCCAGACTATGACAAAGGTGGTAACTAGTTGCCATGGAGATGATTTCCAAAATTCCATTTAGGTTTGTGATTTCTATTAGGAAATGAGATCAAAAATAAATGAATTTTTCATAACACCCTTTAGTGTCAAAGTCAACCTTTAAACTGACCTCATTGTACTATCAATGGAATTATCTAGATATAATTACTTGTGCTGGTGATGAAAAGTCATTGGATATTAATACTTACTCTTAGCTGTGTGGAATGCATAACTAGAAAAGCTATTGACCATATTCAGCATTAAAATCTCAGTTCTTTACAGAGAGAAAAACTAGAAGATTGGTAACCTGAAGTGTGATAGTTTGAGTTAACTGGCCCCCATAATCTCAAAGGGAGTGGCACTATTAGGAGGTGTGGCTTTGTTGGAGTGGGTGTGGCCTTGTTGAAGGAAGTGTGTCACTGTGCGGGTGGGCTTTGAGGTCTCCTATGCTCAGGATACCACCCAGTGTCTCAGTTCACTTCCTGTGGCCTGGAAGATGTGTAGGACTCTTCACTATTTCTCCAGCATCCACCACTGTGTCTGCCTGCATGCCACTATGCTCCCTGCCGTGATGATGATGGACTGAAACTCTGAAATTATAAGCGAGCCACCCTAATTAAATGTTTTCATTTATTAGGGTTGCTGTGGTCATGATGTCTCTTCCTAGAAATAAAACCCTAACTGGAACATGGAGGCTGTCTGAATGTTCTTAGGTATCTTCATGCTGGCTTTGGAGAGCTGAGAACTAAATCTCAGCCCTTGGCCAGACCAGGCAAGTGCTCTACCACTGAATTATAGAGTTCTATCTTTACACATTGTGTGGAAAAAAGAAACTGTAAACACAAGAGGTGGTGCACGCCTTTAATCCCAGCACTCAAGAGGAAGAGGCAGGCAGATCCCAGTGAGTTCAAAACAACAACAACACCCAAGGGGTGTTTTCCCTTCTGGGTTGTCTGTGTAGAGCAATGGAAAGGAAAGTGGATTATAAAATTAGATTCAAATTCTGGATCCGTGGCATTGTCTTTTTCATAGCTGCTAGGTCTGAGAAATAAAAAACACAGTATGTCCAGTTGCAATATTTTACCAGGCAATGAATAGTTTTTATTTTATGTATGTTCCATGTGGTAGTAAAGCAGAAAATGATTTGTTATTTACCTGAAATTAGAATGTAGCTGAGCATCTGGTATTTTCCTTGGTAACCCTTCCAAATAGAGATGTCAGAATCTTTCCAAGTCTTGGTATTTTTATGCACATTAGTTTGTTTTTATTGGTGTTTATATTTATCAGTTCATTTTTATTTTGTTTTATGGTTCTGAGGATCAAACCAAGTTGCTTGGGCATCAAAGGACAGAACTATCCCCCTGGGTTAGATCTCCAGACCTCAGTTTTTAAAGACAAGATTTTGCTATTTATCCCAGACTGACTTTGAACTCATGACCCTCTTGCTGGCACCTCTCCACTGATGAAATTAAAGGCATATGCCACCATTCCTGACTGATATTCATTTTAGTCTCAGTAATTTTTCCTTCTGATAGAATTTTAGAAGGTTAGAAAATGTTTGAATCTAAAGAAAGTAGGCTCCAATTGTTGGTAGCTGGACATAAGAGATGGTTTTCTTGCTCAGGACCTATCCAGGAGATCAGGTATTATATATATATATATACATATACATATGTGTGTGTGTGTATTATGGTGCAGAAATATGATTCCTTTGTTATGGGTTTTTGCCATTTTCAAAATGTTTTCTTATGATGGGGGATGGCTAAGTTGGTGATGTGAATTCTTTGTAAGCAAGAGATCTAGAATCTGATACCCAGAAACACATATGAAAAGCTGGTGTGTGGCCACCTGTAATCGTGGTGGTAGAGAGGCAGAGAGGTGAATCCCTGAGATTCCCTGGACTACTGAGTTCAAGCCAGTGAGAGACCCTGTTTCAAAGTGTGGGGTGGGCAGTGCCTTGATTCCTGACCTTGATACACATATACACATGAACACCCATATAAACAGAAGTATACTTGTGCACAAAATGCTCTCAGGAAAAATAGTGAAACAGAAAACCTCTTATTAGTAAGGACGAGTGTGGTTATCAGCTACACACAAGTTGCTAGAAGATTTTAAGCTAACCACGATCCCTAGAAGAAGAAATGGCTTACAGGAGTCTCTTGTCACTTTCTGGCACGTGCCATCCTTTGGTTCATCCATCCATCCCTCCTCTCACGAATGCGCTAGCCTCTATTAGCCACACTGGAAATACAGTCATGAGCACGTTGGATAAATGACTCCCTTCGGAAAGTTTATTCCTCATGGGGAGAGATAGAAAACCAAAAAGTGGGTGACAAAAAGTCCAGATCAGGTTCTGGGAAGAAACGTAGAATAGCTTGGTTCCCAGCACTGATGCGGAGGCTCAGGAGCTCTTGTTAACTCTTGGTTCCCAGCACTGATGCGGAGGCTCAGGAGCTCTTGTTAACTCTTGGTTCCCAGCACTGATGCGGAGGCTCAGGAGCTCTTGTTAACTCCTGTTTCCAGGGGACCCAACACTCTCTTCCGGCCTCAGCTGGCACTGCATCCACATGGCATAGATACCGACGAGCAGGCACACTTGTATACATAAAAATAATTAACAATGAAAACAACGTGGACACCTTTGGTGACCTTTCAAGATGCAGAGGTGCATCAAGGACCGTCAAGCCATGTCCCATGACTTGTGACTTGGATAATCTCAAGCTAGGCCAATCTAGAGTGGGAGGGAAACAGAAGCAGAAATACAGGTATCTCTGTAAAGGCTGCAATAAATTAGAGAAGATAAATGGTTATTTCTTGAAAAGAAATCTGAGTTGATCGCCAGTCTGTTTCCACTCATTCCCAATTATTTTATGCTTTGTCTTTATTGATCTAAGAGTGACTGCTATTCTAGTTGTTTGTTTGTTTGTTTCAAGGTCGTTACAAAAAAAAAAAACCTGGAGTAGTAGCTATCATTATTCGCTTGGCTGAGACGCTATCAGGAGGGAAAGTTATTCCCTGGTCATTTAAAAAGCTGTAACTCCAAATCCGTTACACAGATTGTTGAAAGCCTTGATTGGCAAGCCATCCCACTCCGTGGGGCAGACTAAATGAGAGTGGATGTATAGGGTCTACTTCTTCCAGACAGGGTGGGAAGGAGAGTGAGGGATGGGGTAGGTAAATGAGCCCCTTACATTAGAATTCACCGGAAAAGTCATCAGGTCTAAACAGGGAAGGTGTCCACAAAGGGCTTTTTGCAGATCTGCTGTTTACCCAGAAGGCACCCTGCAGATTGCCCGCGATGCATTCACCTTCCTGGTTGGTTTACACAGGAAAAGAAAGGCCCCCTGACAAACACCAGTCTGCAGTTTGTTCAGCTGTGAGATTTCCATTAACCAAACAGAAGTCCTCCAGCACAGGGCACACACTGCGTGTTTGCTCAGCTCGCATGCAGTGGCATCTCGTCAAGGCCCACCATTGTCTGCAAAGCCCTTCAAAGTCCTAAGTCCACAAGAGAGCAAACAGTTTGCCTAGTCATTACAGTCAGCCTCAGTTTTCATGAAGCAACTATGAATGTCAGCAGTCGCCGGTTGAAGTGAATCTCAGTGAAACCACACGTAGCATGGTGGTTAAATATTTCCCATCAACGGCTTTCTCTCTGCGAAACTGTTGAAAATGACATGGGTATATTGGGATGGCTTTGAGAACGGTGGAGCCTGGAGGGAATCAAGAGTCCCAGATGCTAGGTGGCCACCAAAGCTGCCTTAAGTTGAAGGCTTGTACTTTCTTGTCTCACAAATTTGAAGAATAAAATGTTCAGACCAAAGAGGATGAGTTTTAAAAAGAAGTTTATTATGGATTTATAGACGGGAGCTTAAGCAGGACACTCTTGTGGAAGTGCAAAGTGCGTGTACAGCAAAATGGGTGGCAGGAAATAGGGGACCACTGGGTATCACTGCCTTGGAGCTAATAAGGCTTTATTGAATGGAATGGGGGGGAGCTGGGACTATGCAGGACAGTCAATCCCCATTCTAGGTGTCAGTGTGTCTCAGGTTGCTCACTGACTCACATCCTCTGTATGGTGTCTAGGAGAGGGGTACACCAAGAAAAGAAGTAATGAAAAGTCAGCCCCTCCCATCCCCCGCTTCCTGGCATTCCCATACTCTGACTATGACGAAACCAGAAGATGATGTTTTGGCTTAAACATTTTGACTACTGAAATGAGGTCCTTTAACCTCCAAAGACATTCCCAGCTTTTAGTGAAGAAAGACACTGGGCAGTTTTCCAATATGGAGAGAAATGGATTCCTCACCTTTGTTAAGGTGCTTTTCCCCGGGTGTAACCGTAAACATTCTCCTTCAAAGCGCCATGGAGCACACTGTGGGAATGTATCTGTAGCTAGTGCTTATGTGCAAAGCGTGCCATGAAGAACCCCTCGCCTGCCTGTTTTGTCATTTGACTGGAGCAAGTGTCATGATGATGATTGCATTTACTTGTGAGAAAACTAGTTATCAAAAATAGTTCCAGAATATTCCTTGGGATTATTTATCTAGTGAGGAGAAGCAGATTACAGCTGCTCAGAGCTCTGGCTCCAGGGTTGTCAGTGTTCTCAGTCTCTGTCTTCATTTTTAGCTTCTGGGTCCTTGGTACTTCAAATCAAGTCCAGAGCTGCTGTTTTACTTTGCTTTTTGTGGCTGGGACAAACACCACGAGCAAATAGCAAGTTGAGGAGGAAAGTCAAGGCAGAACTCAAAGCAAGAAGCTGGAGGTGGGGCTTAAGCAGAGGCCACCCACCTAGGGATGCTGCTTACTGCTTTGCCCATAGTGTGCCCTGTCTGCCTTCTTATAGAACCCTTGCCTAGGGATGGCACACCCCCCCTCAGGAATCTGGGCTCTCCCACATTAATCATCAACCAAGGAAATGCCCCCCCCAACATGCCCACAGGCTGGATTTTATTGAGGTTCCCTCTTCCCATGTGACTCTAGTGTGTGTCAAACGGAAAAGTACTAGCCAGCACAGCTGGGTATGGCGGCATATGCCTATAATCCCAACACCAGGGACAGGGAAAAGGCAGGAGGACTGAAAGTTTTAGGCCATTCTGGGCTACAGAGACAGTCTGAGACTAGCCCAGACTACAGTGAGACCTTGTCAGTAAACAAATGGATGAGTATGATCTACATGGCAGCAGGAGCCCCAGTTCCTGTCCCCAGGCAGCATCTCCAGCTTCATACAGACCCTTCACTCCTGATCATGCCCTGTAAACAAGATCTGTCCTTCACGCTCAAGTTTGAGAAACACTCAGCTAGGTGTGGCATGTTCTTACTCCAGCCAGCGGTCAGCACGCAGTGACCACTGAAGCTGAGTATCAAGCCCCAAAGGGAAACAGGCCATATTTCTTAAGGCATTCTAAGGGTCTGAAGATGAATCTTTTCATACTTACCTCTCGAAAACTGTCTTTTTTTTTGTACAAATTCAATTGTATTCACAATTGCATGAATAAATATCCAATCAGGGAAATGGAGAATTTGTCAATGTCCCTTTGTACTAGTATGATAGGTAAGTGGGGGCAGCAAGAAACCCTCTGCTTGAATTAACTATTGAACTAACAACTAACTTGAACTAACTAGAACTTCTTTGTTGATGTAAACATTTAAGCTGAATATTCAATGTCAATGAATGCTTGTGAAATTACGGCACCCCCATCATGCCCTGCGCCACTGCACAATGGATAGTGTTCGCTATCCCGGAGACAAATTACCTATTGGAAATCAATGTTATGTCCAGTCACTTTGCTGATAACCAGTTAGATGAGACTGGATAAATCATTCTAATTGCTTCTATTCTGATTTTCCTTGGCAACTTTAGATCAGATTTTTTGAGACAGCTTGTCCACATTTCACCAGAGAACTGGGTTTTTAAGTCACTGAAGATGGGTAAAGTCTGAAGGGAAAAAGTGAATTCCCATCCAAGCTGTGTCCTCGCCCCTCACTGTTTGGCGACCGTCATCCTCAGGGCCCTCCACTGCTCTTAAGGTGACTGTTTCTTCTTATCCTTAGCAAGAAGCTTCAGAAACCTGGTCAACAACAATCCTGAAGAGCCCCAGAAGGAAGCATGGGCCACAGAATGACCAGGACAGGCTGATGCACTGCCAGGGACTCACGAAATAATCTCAGGACTAAAAGACTTGCACTCATGGGCTTCCTGATAAGAGAAAAAATATATATAACAGAACCCTGGCTCTTGAGAATCTAGGAAATTACCAGTGCCTTTTTGGCACTGTGAGTTTTCTTCTAATCTAACTTCTCACAGACCTCCCCACCTGCAGCGGAATCAGGGCTCTTTGATTTATACTCAGGATCAACGTTTAATCTGTTTCCTGCCCCAAAAGTTCAGTCTGTGTGCACAAGAGAGATCTGATACAGGACCCTGAGCTCGGGAGTGAGGGATGCCTCAGCTTTAGGAACGCTAGGATAACATCAGAAAACTGTCACGTGGGCTTGTAACAAGAGGGAAGTGAAGTGTATGGGTATGGATGTGTTCATGGGTTTGCGCGCGCGCGCGCGCGCGCGCGTGTGTGTGTGTGTGTGTGTGTGTGTGTGTGTGTGTGTGTGTGTGTGTGTGATGTAGGGCAGTAGATACTGCCTTCTACTCATTTGGGGATCAGAGCTGGCATGGGTATGTGGTGGTTTAAATTCAAAACAAGAAAGGGAGGTGGCAGGAAAGCCAGCTAGTTTGCTTTCTGTTGCTGTGATAATTCACCCTGAGCAAAAGCAACTAAGGGAGGAAAGGGTTTATATGGCTTACACGTCCAGGTCTCCAATCCATCACTAAGGAAAGTGAGGGCAGAAACTCATGTCAAGAACTTGGAGACAGGAGCCGCAGAGGAGTGCTGCTTCCTGGTTACTCCAGGCTCACTTGCAGACTCATGCTTAGCAAGCTGTCTTATCCAGTCCAGGACATCCGCCTAGGACAGTGCTGCCCACAATGAGCTGGGCTCTCCCACATCAGTTAGCAATCTAGACAATCTCCCACAGACAGGTCAGGCCAGTGTCATCTGGACAACTCTTCTTTAACAGCAATAGAAAACTAACATACCACCGACGTTCATAATCCTTGACCTAGATCTATAATGTAACTCATTCTCCACACTGCGCACACCGGCTTTACTATTGGAAGTATACAGCAGTCACCTTCAGCACTAGCAGAGAGAAAGGAGTGGCCTGTGAAGAGCCGCAGCACTGATTCTCGGGTAACCCCTTGGCTTCTGCTTCGGCAGTCTAACACTGTGCTCGGACATGCCGTGCGGCTGACTTAGCCACACTCGGAAGTTTTCCACTGGTCCAGATTGCCAGTAAGGAGTATGTGGCCAGTCTCTGGAAGGGACCGAGGGAGCATGGGTGGTAGTTCTCAGCCAAGAAATTAGAAGTTCTTTATGGCCTATGCTTCCCTTCAGGTACCAGGGGTGTCTGATTGGATTCATAACTAGTCTATGAAACAAAATAATGTGTTGGAAAAGCAGGCTCCCAGGGATTGTGGTTTTATTGAGACCAAAGCGTTGCGTGAACCCCTCTGGGGGAGCAGAGGTAGAGGCTTAGCCCTATGCCCGTTGCACAGCTGCCAGCTCAGGGCAGGACCCTGAGGCTCCTGGCTGTAAAGCCCCAGCTGGCACGCTTGAGCACGTTAAGCAATTGGAGGTGGTGTGGTTTGAATGAGACATGCCTAAATAGATGTGTGCATTTGCACACTTGTCCCCAGCTGGTGGCGCTGTTTCGGAAGGTTGTGAAGCCTCACTGCGGGGAAAGGGGTTACTGGAGGCCGGTGTTGAGGTTTTATGAAAGCCCTTCCGGTCCCAGTTCATTCCTGCTCCCTAACTGCGGGCTGTTGAGAGCCATGGGCCAACTTGTACTCTTGCCTTCCTGTCTTCCCCTCTTGGAGGGACCTGCTCCATCTTTAAGCCAAGGAAGCAAAATAAGCTGTTTCTCCTTTAAGCTGCTTTTTGTCCTGTTCTTTTTTTCTTTCTTTCTTTTTGGATCACAGCAAGAAAAGTAACTAATTCAGCAGAACCTAAAGAAAGGTCTCTTGCCAAGCCCGGCCCTCATGAACATGGCGGGCGCCAGCATTCCTGTGTGTGAGACTCTTGCCAGCATCTCATGCGTACTCCATCCAGAACTCTCTGCGCAACGCAAAGCCGAAGCAGAGCCAGTGTTACTGAGTGCGACGCTGGCACGAAGTCAGCGGATACCTCCAGAGCAGAAGTAACAGAGCTCCAGCGCTCAGTCGGTTAGAAATAGTGGCGTCTAGGGATAGGAGGAGCCCGCGGCTTTGTTGCTTTCCCCTATTTAATTTCTCTGGAAAATAGTTGAGGTCAGCATATGTTTTGTATCACTTGTGTGGAATGCAGCAAAGCGCGGGGCGGTGACCACTTTAGCATGAGCTTTGAGTGAAGGAATAAATTTTACTCTCCCTTTATGCTGTGGGCAATATGTTAACACGCCTCAGGCTGAAACGCCCTTGACTTAAAACACCTGAAGGCTATAAATCCAAGTTGTATCAGGTGACTCATGGGAAAGGCATGCTCCTCCCCTCCCCCATCCTCCTCTTCCACTGGTCCATGAGTGCGCATGCCAGTCACCATCACCTGGAGGCTTATTGCAAACAGACTTCTGTGTTTCTGACTTAGTGTATTTCTGGTCTGTCACAGTGCCTGGGTATTTGCATAGCAGAGGAACTTCCAAGATCATTGCAGCTAT
Organism: Ondatra zibethicus; assembly: GCA_004026605.1. Classification (NCBI taxonomy): domain Eukaryota; kingdom Metazoa; phylum Chordata; class Mammalia; order Rodentia; family Cricetidae; genus Ondatra; species Ondatra zibethicus. Next base: position 72,404 of record PVIU01009164.1, read on the forward strand.
GGGGTCACCCGCTAAGCATCCTTTTCCTAAGGGGCTAGGGTTGCAAATCATTGCCGACAGTGTTCCCTACCACCACATAAACCTGACACAGTGGCACATGCCCATAAGCCTAGAACTCAGGAGATGGAGGAGCCAGAAGGAGCAGAGGAGGTGGCAGCAGGAGGAGCAGATATTCAAAGTAACACTCTATACTAATTCAGCAAGATCAAGGCCTGCTTGACCTACCTGAGACCCTAAGTAATAAACAAATAAATACATTCACTGCCCTAACTAGGACAATTAGACTCTTTTAAACCAAAGATTACTCATGGGATTCTCTACTCGGGGACATTTCTGGGGGCCCTACATATTAGATGAAGGTTCACAATCTTAGGCCAACTTTTAAAACCCTTCTTAAAATCCGGTGGATTCTCTTCCCTAAGCTCTACTGAAACTCACTAGACTGCTCCCTCCCCATCCCTTGTGACGTGACTGCTTAGTGTCATGGCTCCCCTGGTCCCCTTCCACTGCCCTTGCTGAGGCCTGCACTGTGAACACTCGGCATGCAGACCAGACATCACTGCCAGACACAGACCCTTGTCTTTCTCTCCTTCTTATGGCTTGCTCACAGCCATAGCAAAACTCCGCTTGGTTCCCCTTTAAAAACTGCACAGCATGCAGTGCCAGTATCTGAAGGACACTGTGTCGGCCAATGCCTGAGTCTACACAAAGGGAAAGGCACATACTCTAATCCATGGGTGATGGAAGATGCCGACTGTAAACCTAATGGAATTTGGTGTCACCTAGAAACACACCCCTAGGCATGTCTATGAGGGAGTTCCCAAGGGGGTTAGCTGAGTAGGAGCGACCCACCTTTTCAGCCTGAACTGAAGAAAAAGGAGAAACCGAGCTGAGCCATATCCATCTCTCTCTGCTACCTGACTGGATGGAAAGTGACCTACTACCCCAAGCTCCCATGGCGAAGCTTTCCTTGTAAGGCAAAACAAACGCCTCCTTCCTTGAGTTATTTCAGTAGAGCAAGAACAGTAATTCAGGGGCTGGAGTTAAGAACTCTTACTGCTCTTGCTGGTGACCCAAGTTCGGCTCCCAGCATTCATTTCAGCACTCACAACCACCGGTATACAATCCCAGCTCCAGGGAACCTGACTTCTGCAGACACTTCACTGATTTGCACAAATGCACATGTGCACATACACACATGCATAATTTAAAAAATATGTCTGGGGTGATGGTGCATTCCTTTTAAATCCCAACACTTGAGAGGCAGAGGTGGCAGAGAAGCAGATCTCTGTGAATAAGGCCAGCCTGCTCTACATAGTGACTTTCGGACCAGCCAGGGCTACATAGTGAAAGCCTATCTCAATAAGTAAGTAAGTACGTAAATAAATAAATAAGTCAATGAGATCTTTTTTTTTTTAAAACAAGGACAGTAATGCATTGTTTTCAGCTACGAAATAACTCATGCTTGCAATAAGTATCACATTTCTTCATTTAATATGGTATTTAATACGGTAGGAAGTTTATGTGTAGAAACCTTCAGGTAAAAGCACATGCCACACAAGGCTGATGTCCTGAGCTTGGTCTCTAGATCCACAGAAAGGCAGAAGGACAGAAGTGACTCCACGAACTTGTCCTCTGACCTAATAATCTCACGTGCACATGCACACACATACATACATATATACGCGCGCACACACACATACTCCACAAATAATAATAATCTGCATTAAAAATAAACATAAATTATATACCAAGGTTGTGAATTCAGACACTGAAAAAAATAGTCCCAAATCAGTATGTTTTAAATATTAAACGCCTTAGGCACTGTTCAAAAATCAACCTGAATACCAAGTATACAAAATGTAGGAGGAAAAAGCACATCACTCACCTTCTGCTTGGGTTCTTCATCTTCTGCAGCCTGGGGTCACAAGCATGCATCACAAAGACTCACGAAGGGTGAGTGTTAGCCTGCAAGCAATGAAACTTTAAAATTCTTCCAGTTATGGTTTTGATATTTTTATTGTGTATGTGACTGTGAATCAGGGTCCATGTGTGCAGGTGTCTGAGGAGGCCAGAAGAGGGCGTCGGGTTCCCTGGAAAAGGAGTTACAGGTCTACCCAGTGTGGGTGCTGGTATCGACTCTCTGTCCTCTACACGAACCTCCAGTGTTCTTAACCATGAAGTCACCTTTTCATGCTTACAAGCACACATTTATTTACTCTTACAGAATAAGGCTTGCATGTGGATAATTTTTCTTTTCTTTCAATTAGTTAATATATTATTATACATCCCCCACACAGTTTATTTATTATACATTTTAATTAATCCATTCATTTATTATACACCCCACACATAGTTTCCCCTCCCTCATCTCCTCCTCGTCCCATTTCTCTCCCCAGCTCCCCCTTCTGTTTCCATCTCATAACCCAAACCTCCTCCATTTCTGTTTAGGGAAGGGCAGGTCTCCCATGGATATCAACAAAGCATGGTATATCAAGTTGCAGTAAGACTAACGCCGCCTATGTATTAAAGCTGGGCAAGGTGACTCATTACAAGGAATGGGTTCCAAAAGCAAGTAAGAGAGTCAGAGACAGCCCCTGCTCCCACAGTTAGGAGTCCTACAAGAAGACCAAGCTACACAACTGTGACATATATACAGTTGTCAGTTCAGTCTCTGTGAGCCCTTATGAGCCAAAATTAGTTGATTCTGTGGACTTTCTTTGGCGTCCCTGACCCCTCTGGCTCCTACAATCTTGTCTCTCCTTCTTCTGTGGGATCCCCTGAGCTCCACCTAATGTCTGGCTGTGGGTCTGCATCTATTTCCATCAGTTATTGGATGAAGCCTCTCTAGGCACCAAGCCACGAATATAGAAGAATCATTAGGCATCATTACACTGACATTTTTTTTTCTAGTCAAGTTTGATTCTATCCTAAGTTTCTGGGTTATCTAGCCTGGCAGAGGGCTGATTTCCAAAATATATAAAGAATTCAAGAAACTAGACAGCAATAAACCAAATAATCAAGGTTTTAAAATGGGATACAGATCTAAATAGAGAATTCTCAATAGAGAAATCTCAAATGACTGAGAAACACTTAAAGAAATAATGTTCAACACCCTTAGTCATCAGGGAGATGCAAACCAAGATGACTCTGAGATTCCATTTTATACCTGTCAGAATGGCTAAGATTTAAAACAAACAAACAAACAAACGAACAAGTAACAGCTCTTGCCGGGGAGAGGATGTGGAGTAAGGGGAACACTTCTCCGTTGCTGGTGGGAATGCAAACTTGTACAGAAATCAATATGATAGTTTCTCAGAAAATTGAGAATCAATCTACCTCAAGACCCAGCTTATGCCGCTCTTGGGCATATACTCAAAGGATGCTCAATCATACCACAAGGACACTTGTTCAGCTATGTTCATAGCATCTTTATTTATAATAGCCAGAACCAGAAAACAACCGAGATGCCCCTCAGCCAAGGAAAGGATAAAGAAAATGGAGTGCATTTACACAACGGAGTACTACTCAACTGTTAAAAACAGTGACAGCACGAGATTTGAAGACAAATGGATGGAACTAGAAAAAATCATCCTGATGAGGTAACCCACACCCAGAAGACAAGTGTGGTATGTAATCATTCAAAAGTGGATATTACCTATAAAAGTAAAGGTACATATGCTACAATCCACAAAGCCAGAGAGACTAGATAACAAGGGGGTTCAAGCTGAAATGCCCAGATCTCCCTGGGAGGGGGAAATGGATCATTTTTCTTCCATGAATATGCTCCTGCCCTGACCTTCAGCTGTTATTCTTTGATGTGAGCAAACTCCTTTATCAGTCAGTAGCTAGCAAGGCAGAGGAAGAGTAGTGATGGCAGGTAGCCTGTCTGGCTGTTTTAATTTTAATTATTTATGTGTATGCATTTGTGTCTGTGTGTGAGTATGTGCACATGAGTACAGTGCCTGTGGAAGTTATAAAAAGACATCAGATTTCTTGGAACTGGGGTTATAGGTGGTTGGGAGTCACCATGTGGGTGCTGAGAATCGAACCTGGATCCTCTGGAAGAGGAGCAAGTGCTCTTGACTACTAAGCCATCTCTCCAGCCTGTTTTACTTTTTGAAACTAATATTATGTCTATTTTATATTTTTTAAAAGTTGTTTCTTCTAAATAATGCACCTGTCACAATCTCATCAACATGAGAAGAGAGAGAAGCCTGAAAGCCAATTATGATAGAGCTATCAGGATGTATCCAGGTAACATCTGGGAAAATATGTGTACTCTAACGAAGCATTGAATAACTTAGAAGGCAACCCTACTCCATGCACCTACTAATCATCACCACTATAGAAGTACTGATAATAGTTTGGGTTTTTTCACATTAAGTGGATTAATCCTGATAAGTGCTTAGTCTTGTATTAACCAGGACCCTGAATTAGCATGAGTTATACTTTATTGTCTATATTAAATAATTACAACTGTTTTATTAAGAAAAGAAATAGCCTGTGTATAGGTTTTTTACAGTGTTTAGGTTTCCAGGCATGAGGGTGCATGTGTGCCTGTTATCCATGCACTGGGAAGACTGAGACCAAGAGATTGATGATTGCGTGTTGTGTATTTGAGGCCATTCTGGTCAACCCAGAGAGACCATGTCTTGAAAGAGAAAGGGGTAGGCAGTTAAAGACATGGATAATGAAAGGGGGAAAGAAACAGAGAGAGGGGAAGAGAAGAAGACAAAAGAAAAGAGTAAAAAGGAAGGAAGGAACACTTCTGACCTGACCCATATCACAATTCTATCAATAAGCTCAGGGAAAATCTATTGTCTTCTTTTGGTTCCCACTTAAGACAAAAGAAAAAAACTTGTCCACTTTGTTTTGTGTCCGTTCTGTTTGTTTTATGGTGGAATATAGAGAAATGTTCTCACACTGGGATTTGACAGAGAAGAGCTTGGATGTAGTCAGTGCCTTTGGAAGCTGAGGTCACTGTTTCAATGCTTCTCTGCTGAGGTTTGGTCACAAAAATTCAGGGAAGAAATCCAAGGAAGCCCCCACCCTCCCATGGCCTAGTCCAAAGCCAGACTTTCTGTCTCTAATGTTTATTGTTTCATATATTGTCCTTATTGTATCAAAACTCTATAGTAGTTATTCATAATACATAAAGTGATATAATGAAGACACATGTTGGGTGTTTAACATATGTTCCCTGGCTCTCCAAGGAGTTGCATGTGAGTGAGCACTATTTGGCCAGCACTCCAGGTAAGAGACTTTTGTCACACAACCAGGACAGATGGACTTCAGCACCTGGGCCACCAGGTCACTCTCCTGCAAGAAAGGGCTAATCAGCTCTTAGGGTGAAACTTTGAATTCAGGAAACTTTAAAAGCCTCTGTCTTCAGAACTTAAAGACAGAGTAATTGGCTTTCTTTCAAGTTCGTTTAGTGCTTACATTGTTCACAAACATTAATGGTCCTTCTATGAAAATGAAAATGTACAAAATAAGAACATACATAGGAATAAAATTAAAATCATCCAAAATTACAACATACGAAACTAACTTCCCCAAGGAATGTCTCTACAGGTAGATGCATGTGTGTGTGTGTGTGTGAGAGAGAGAGAGAGAGAGAAAGATTTATGTGTATCCACACATTATGCATTGTCATATGCAAATAAGATCCCATCAACTATATTCCTGTTGACTTTAGTTTTCCATCTAATGTGTCCTGGGCAGCTCTCTGTCTGAATACATTTTTATACTCTGTCATTTTTTAATGGCTACCTTGTGTGACTGTGCCTTTTTCTCACATTTGGTCTAACCCATTCCTTT